>JAHZNF010004278.1:0-14481 GCA_027744215.1 Troglopedetes dispersus
ATATATATTTTTTATTATTTGATTTGATTATGTACAGAGACTGTCACATACACAGGAGAACTCAAATACTACGTATGTGCTTTTCGCTTTATTATTTTTTCTTTTGAAGTCATTATTGAAATGACATCCCTTCTTGACTTCTTGTGTCACAATGAACGAGGTGCACGATAGGCTTCGTGTTAGTTCCCACTACAATATCAACAAGAAAAAACCAGCGTGGGTAATGTAAGAGATTTATTGTGCCAGTGCCAAAGTGGAAGAGGTTATTCTGGATGAATAATCTCGTTGAAGATTTCTCGACCACTGCCCACAATTTTTTTCTGTTTCCACTTCTAAACTGTATTTTCTTATCTTATTTAACTCTTTAATTCACTGGACATAGTACAACCACTCACAAGATTTCTGTGATACTTTTTATTATTTTTTCACTATCAAACCAAGTAATCTTTGCTTACGTGAAAAAAAAAATCAGAGCAAAGTGCAGAGTCCCATTCAAACTGCACCGCATGTTAGTTCTGGGCAAAAGGTAATGCATTCACGCACTCATATCGTCTTCCAGCGGAATGACTGACTTTCAGTGATTGTGCACATGGAAGCGTTCGTTTGAAACAATATGCAAGCAGTCATAAAATGTGATGATGATGTTGATGTTAACGGTGAGACCGAGACCCACTATGAGTCAAAACTTGATGTTTTCAAAAAGACGTTTTATGCTAATATATAGTTTTTCTCTGGTTCTGCTATGGTGCCACTACACTACCAATAAGAAGAACACCATCAGAGCCATAAAAAAGGCAATATTTAAGTACAATAAAATGCTTTGCAGTCACAGTGAAGAGCAAGTGGAAAAGTGGAGGAAATGATTTCTGCATACGACACGGGAATAAGAATCTATAAACATACATACATTTTACAGCATCATCATGTGTGTACATTACACAATTCAAAGACAGTGTCGTCTTCTTCGTCAGTGTGTAAACATTCAGACATTTCATGAAGACGACGATGCATGAGTTCATACACACACACTCAACTCATTCAACAAACTAAATTCTTGGTGCTTTTTTAACCAGCACGCATGTAGTAACACAGAAGTTCACATTTCCCACAACCATGTAATATAAAGCACATAAAAAAATCTCTCGTCCTGGTAGGTTTAAACAAGAATGTGAGTAAACTAAAGTGCACATTGTACACAGCACATTTAGGTAATTCAATAAACAGTAAAAATAGAGAAATACACAGAGTCACTTTTTCTTTTCCATCTTGATTAACTATAACGATAGCTAGCTACCCAACTCCGGAGCACATAAGAAAAAAAAGACATCATGAGTTTTTCCTGTATCCTCTTTTTTTTCTTTTCAGACAGTTCCGGCTATGAATATACTCCATACATGCATCAACCTTACGCAACAAGACTCCATAATGCTTTCTTGCAGTGGAAGTAAAGTGAAGCCCATCTAAATTTAACTTTCGGTGTTGGCAATATGTGTAGGCAGGCTGGCAGATGTAATCAACATCTTCTTCGAGTTAGCAGGAGCAGTAAAAAAACAGGAAACGCGGAGTTGCACAATTATGCATGAAGATTGAAAACTCCAGTTTTTTTCCTTTTGATCACTACGAGGTTTCTCCGTTGCCTCCGATTTTTTCCCCCTCTTGATTCTGGCAAAAGATCTTTGCTCTGCATGCAACGCGGAAAACAGTTGATTTAAAAAAAAAGTCCAATAAAAATAAGCTAATAGGGGAAGTCAACGATGTACTGCCGCGAGAGACGAAGCGGCATCAGCGTTTATTATTATTATCACTGTAGATGTAGTTGAACGTGGCAGCACCACCAGAAACATGCGTGCTTCGGATTATTTCTACATCGTGGGTATAAAGGGTGTCGTGATAAACCGGAAAATGCATGCTTATACTTTTTTATCGGATTTTCTTGTTTCTGGTGACATAATGAATGTTACAAACGATACGCGCCCAAAATGAACATGGTTTGTTTAGCTCACTTTTTTACTTCATCAACCTTTTCATGGAGCTGTGGAGTTCTGTAGAGAACGGAAGGAGTAGTTATACCAGCACATATAAACAGCTTTATATACTCTTGTCTGATTTTAAATGGTTTGTTTATGGTATCGGATTACAAGAGATTTCATCTTCCTCCTCTTCGCGCTTGTGAACTTGAGCCTGAAGTTGTAGAATTCTGGGTGTCTGTATATCCCTGCCTTTGATTTTACCTTAAACTTGAACGGGATGAAAACCGAAAAGTGAGAGTGTGCTGGTTCAGGAAAATGAAGCAAGCTGCAAGTTCTGATGAGCAGAGCACCCAAACCAAAATTGAATCCACTTATGGTAGCGCAAACAGGCAAGACCCTCAAGTATTTTTTTTGTCCCAGAACCGAGGAGTCTTTCACGCGTTCACGAGACTGAGTTAAAGTGGGATGTACACGCAAAGATGTTACGCTACTTTCGCAGGATTCTTTTCTGTCGCATGGATGCTCAATTTTAGCTCCATGCTGCTGCTTTTTAGGACGGAAGGGGAATTCGAAACAAAACATTGCCGCACGTGGTAAAATTTGGCATTTATAACATGAAAAGCAAAGACACGGACCTTTGAAACAAAACGCAATAAAAATAGTGAGAGAGAATCAATAAAGTATCTATATGCAAAAGTGGGTAATATGTTTAACTTCCCTGATGATTGGTAACCTGAATAGATATGCTTTTAATATTGTAAATATAATGCTGTTTGAGCAGGCAATTTTTTAAATAATACTTCTACCGTACTTTTACGATGAATTTGCGCATCACACACATTGGAGGATTTCCATCCGTGCAAACTGTCTGAAGATCCTGTTTCATAAACAAAAGTCCATATGCGCACATATTATGCATGAAATGACTCTGTAGAAATCTGAAATGACTCACACGTGACATATGCTCTGCCGGGGAGAATGAACAGGACATTATTCAGTTACGGGAAAACATTGTATTTTGGTTTGCCACGAACTCACGTTCATTACTCATAACCTATCTTAAACCGGGATGTTTTTCTTCTCCAATATGTTGAGGAAGTTCCCTAAGCGCAAATGTGGTCCAAAGTTCCCCTCCCTACTCTTAACAGCTTCAGGAGGATTCAANACGTGACATATGCTCTGCCGGGGAGAATGAACAGGACATTATTCAGTTACGGGAAAACATTGTATTTTGGTTTGCCACGAACTCACGTTCATTACTCATAACCTATCTTAAACCGGGATGTTTTTCTTCTCCAATATGTTGAGGAAGTTCCCTAAGCGCAAATGTGGTCCAAAGTTCCCCTCCCTACTCTTAACAGCTTCAGGAGGATTCAAGATCTAGACAGGGTCTTGAGACCTTACTTTACAGTTCACAGTGCTAAAGGTGATTGTGGGAAATAAATGGTAGTTATGATAACATAATAAAGGTAATTTTACGCATCATGTCTAATAGCCTGTGTTAACGGGAATTCAATCAGAAAGGCCATCTGGATACTTGGAGTTGATGAAAATGCTTGCTGAATGCATATTTATGCTTAACTGATATTTATGTTTTGGCCGACTTCAGTTGACATGTGTTTCCGGTGGAAAATTGAGAGCAGACACCGTATTCAGTAACTAACTCTTATTGCCATTAAGTTTCAGGAAAAAAACTCTTATGGCTGGCTTAAGTTCTTCCTAAATTTGATAACCCTCAGTTTCAGCATAACAAATAAATTCATACTTGATTTTAAAAAATCGCTACATCAAGTATGTAGCCTTTTTTTATTTTTTAATAAATGAATTGTGAATTTAGGACTAAAGGAGTTAATTGACAATGTTGTCAATTTTAATTCGTTCGACCGGAATCAAATTGGCATAAAAATCAGCAGCAACCAAACGGCTCCGCAAAATATTTGTTTAACCGAAACGAAATCCAGAGATACACTATATTAGACTTGTTCATACTAGTATTAACCGAACACGAACGGGTACGGTGTTACATGGTGTGAGCCTTTAAAAAGGAGGATACCAACAAACAGTTTAATGCATAAGAAAGCATATTCACCACAACACCAAAAACTTGGCGTTCTCATTCGTTTCTTTCGCTCCAAGATTCATTTTGTATGTTTATGTTTTTTGTGTCTCATTCACATCCATTTTATTCCCATTGTTAATTACTGCAGAGAGGCAGAAAAGGGGCGAGACGAGGTTGAAGTCAAAGAAATAAAATATACATTCTATCTTTGAGGGTGGTCTCCTTACACCTCCATTACTTTCACATAAGGAGAAAACGTACGCTCATTCCGTTTTATTCTCCACTTTTGTATGACAAACTGTATTTTTATGCAACTACACACGCACTCATTCAGCAATAAAAATTTACATGATGTACATCTAACCAAAAAGTAATGTTTATCATGTAACCGTGATGTTGAGGCTCATGTTTCAGTTCCCATTATTCATTAAAAGGGTATTCATTTGCATACCCTGCACATTCTCCCGCAGTATAAGCACTTCATGACATTTTATTAAATACGTACACGTAAAATTACAATTATTATTATATTTTATCCCAAAAATACCCAAGCTGTAACGGTGAATATTTTGAAAAAGTACCAAACATGGTATTAACTTGATTACTTTTATATGATTAATCATTAATACCATTGTATAGATTATTGTCGGGATTTCTTCGTTCCTTGCTCACTACTTATATTCCTAAGATACTACTGTCTTGTTTGTAATTCAGTCAGAAGGATGGCCAGACTCATTATATAAAAAATTTATTTCAAGATTTTTAACAAGTCCTACCTATTTGTAAATATGGAGAGAGAAGGATAATATTACAAGTGTGCAACTTCATCTTTTAATATTATTTGTTTATTTAATAATATTATGACATCCATATCAAATTTCCATTTCAAGACGTAAACCCTTTTTCTTCTGCTGCTTGAGGCCAAATTCAAGTTGACGGAACCGCTATGCGGTTAATCTCTCAAGAAGACCACACACCGGAAAGTAGTGCATGGATGGATGAATAAAAAAGCAAAACAACAAAGAAAGGTGCAAAGGTAGACGACGTTCTTGTTACTATAACATGTCCAAAATCATTTACCACTTCACCCCTAAATACTACATTCCACGTCTTTATTCTCGGCTCAGAGGCGATGATGGTACAAGAAGAAAGGATTTTTAAATTATGAAAAGATTTGGATAAAAATAACCTTGTGGGATAATGCATCCACAGACAATGGAAGGGCATCGTCTTCTCACACAGAAGAGTGGTACTTATAGCCATCATACGAGCCGTTCTTGAGAGACTCTGCTTTTTTAAATTGTAACGCCGGATAAGCTGGCGAGCTTGTCTAAAGGAAACAACTGGCTACATATAACATGTAAATTAATCGTCTCTCAGTTGTGACTAGTGTCATGTATTATTTTATGCGTTTAACACCTCCAAGCTGACACTCTTATTGTAATCCATAGCCAATCCTTCCTAACTTCATTTTTCAGAAAAAGTAACCCGGCAGAGCTGGGAAGATTCATGCTCATACGTCAAGCCAAACCTTCCTAATTACAATGTAATGGCGAGATAATGACTCTGAGGTAGTATTTATTTTAAAAAGTGCTTGTCACCCAAATTGATTAATTAACCTTGGTCCGGTCGTTTAGGTCGATTATATATCTACACACTTGAAGACTCCGAGTGTTTGCACAGTTAAAAGCTGACATGAAATCTTTTAGTATGAAGCATATCTCATGCTTCCTCTGAATTTTACGAGTTCTCATTGCGTTATTTTTTATCTTGTCTTCATTTACATTTACAGTAAATTGGTACAGATGGTGCAGTAAACAAGCACACGGCAATTCAAATTACATGACCTACCATCACTACCACAAGAGCCGTTATTATTATTTTTTAAAAGTTCAACCATGTTAACCATAAATTCCCATATAACATTTCCCCCCTTGACTTTTAGATTTGCTGGATTAAATATAAATGCTTTATAAGTGCATCCTAAACGGTCTTATGTGCAGAATAAAAAGTTGCTTACAACTTACCCAACTGTAATGTGTAGCAAAAGAGAGGTCTGGTCAAGTCAGTCGGGTCCAAACTGATTAAACTGGATCTGTAATCTTCCTTAGCTGCAGCCTGTCGGTTCAAATTAATTGATAGGTGTCCATTGTGTTTCTGGCTAGTGTGATTCATCGCCTGATGCTGGTAATGTTGCTCCAGCAAAATTCCACTTTGTGCCTGATTCAACGCATAACACCCCGGCAAATCCAACGCGTTCGACGACATAACCAAGTGATTGTAGGTCACTGGCTCGATTTGCCGTCGAGGGGAATGTGAGGTTGGGTAATTCAGCGAAGCAGAAGTGGCACCAGTTCCGTTGCTACCAGAAGGAGCTAATGCATTGCTGAAGAATGACTTGCCACTTTGGAAATTACCGTTAGGCTTCGCTAAACTATGATGATATTTTGGTGTACCATGTCCATTGGAGTTATTAGTGATGGTGGTGATAGGCCAATGTGCATGGTTTACAAAAGTGGAATTATTTAAGGTCGAGTTATTCTCAAACGAGGAAACAACTGGGCCTCCTTTGTTGTTTGTCTGAGCGCTTGACTTGTTCTCCAGTGAAGGCATGATTGCAGGGTTCAGAAAACTTTGACATGAAAACTGAACAAATGAATTATGTAGCGTGAGAGAAAAATGTTCAATGTTTGCTGCTTTCCAGAATCCTACTCAAAACACATTATCACTGGCGACCACTATAATATTTTCCTTTGTCGAGTAAAAATAGACATCATAGTGCGTAGGCGCATTTGATGTGCATTCTCTTGAAGCATGTAAATCCTTTTATTCTCGACTCTGGACGAACCTTTGGCATTTCTAGACCTGAAAGCAAGAAAAAATCAGTTGAAATTATCATATTACATTTTCTTAGAAAACCGGAAGGCATTTTGCGTTTACTATTACCATTTCATTTTAGTACTTACGCAACCATCTATATTTTGCAATTCGTTATATGAGTTACACTCTTGTTCAAAACATTTCTCCTAAATGTAAGTTTGCTTACATATAAGATCATGTAACGAGTGAATGAGAGTGCTACCACTACTACCTCCCTTACATTGTACCTTACACGGGTCCAAATGAATAAATTGAATGCAAAAACGAAGAAAGAGTAAAAATGTGCACCTGTGTTTTTCACTTCTGGAAAGACGTGTCACGTAGCGTGCCCATTAACAATCAATCAAGTTTGAATGAAGTAATAAATCAAGCAGGACAGAACCAGGAGAGTGAAGAAAAGATTACATGAGACAGCATGGTGACATACTCTAGCAACCTTTAGATAAAATGGAATTAGGTGTGTGAAGGTGATTTGACAACTTGAACAAGTTGTTTACTGCTCTGCCTGTTCCTTCATAGTTCTGTGATATTTACGAGAAATGACGTGATGCCTCGATTACGTCGGATGATTCATTTGTGTAAGAGAAGTGTGCAACTTTAGAGCAGTGATAATAATGACATTTTATGCTCCGATGGTTCATCACTGAGCGATTCTTTATTGACACTTGATACCCTTGTGCTGTAAAAGGTTGTCACGCTAGAGTGTATAACTTCTAGAAGCGATAGGAAAACAACTTCTGTTTCAGAAGTTTCAACAGAGCGTTTATACAAAACTTTTTTTTTGGAAAGTTACACAATTTTATTTCTTCACATTTTCGAACGTCAGATTTTCAATGCCACAATTCCTTATCATTACGATGAACCTGCTATAGTGAAATGCTTACATGAACTTATGAAATTGGCTATGTCCTGAGACAGTTTAGGTTGTTGTGTTGATGGCAAAAAAAATCATTACGCGTTTGTTTGTGACGCCTTAGTTTTCACATAAAAGTCAACCTTGACCATGAACAGGGCAGGGCGGTAAAACCAGATAGGGTGCATCAGTTATAAATCGACTCCACCATAAAAAATATTATAAATGAAATCATGCACTTTGTTCTGCTGACACTGAAACTTTCCTTTCTACAGTTGGCACATCGCTTACATAATGTTTTAGTTTTTGGTTCGTGAACCATGAAGAACATGCCTGCACACACGAACATGCATCTATACTTATTAACTAATTAAACCTAAGACTTGCTTCCTCACTTCTATTTTCGAAGTGGTGTGGTTAATGTCTTTGTCAAGTTTATGTAACTCACTGACCGTCCGTACTTCAACATAATTTAACTGACGTGACATGTGATTACGGCAAGTTAGAGACTTTTTTACAATGAGTATTTATCTGATCAAAAAAGTCGGTCTGTTTAATTCATTCAAGAAATCCGAGAAACCAGCAAATGCATTAGAATAGCACATCGTTTCCTCGTACACATGAGTCATCATTTTGTTCAAAAAGTAATAAAAATGTAATACCTCCCAGAATATGGTGTGAGGAACCAGAAAGTCTGTCACTCCCAAATGGGGTTGTGTAGAAAGAAATAATGTTCAGTGACATTGTGAACATGTAACAACACTTGCTACGACCTAAATACTACGTTACATAGTCAAAGTAATATTTTGCAATGTTTTGCCGTGTAATAAGAATAAAAAATTATTTTTTTACGATTCCAAAACACACAAACCTTATCTCTTTTAAAAACGATAAAGATGTAACTTCACAATAAATGATGATTCTTGCTTGTCTTTGCCAATTGTGCTAATGGCCACTGGCTATGTTAAGATGCGCAAAAAACGACTTCAACGGATGCTTCAATTACTGCAGAAGACATTTATAAATCTGCTAAATTATTAGTTAGTAAGCTGTTCTTTGACATCTGCAGATAATATTATTCGAGAGTATCTAAGAAGAAAGGCAATTCTAATTATGATGGGTCAATAAGTCATGATTCAGGATAGAAAGTGCCTGAATTAAGCAAGCCACTCATTCTTTTGTGTGTGTGTGGATTGTGCTTCTCATTGACGATCCCACGCTCTTATGTATGTGGAGAACCTAAAGTAATAAAGTTGATTGTTTTTCCAAGCACAGCAATTTAATCCTTAAACAAACCGTGTTAAAATACGATATTATCTTGCTCTTTCTACACTTCATTTGATCACTTTTACATTCTACCTTTTAACATTTTTGCCCCTGCCGAGGATTAGACCGGAAAAAATTAATTAGTTTCGCACCATGAGCTCCCGCCTTCATTTTTCCAAGTCAGCTAGTACAACTGGCTCTTTTAAAAAGGGTTTCGGTTTTATTATTGAGATGCCTTTTGTTCATGTCCATATTATCACCAGAGATCCACCAAGATGATACATATCGTACCTATTTACAATACAATGTGCACGGTGAGCAATATAGCGTCACCACAAAACGTCAGCAATTATACGTGCCATGTAATTTGTAGAGAGCTGACAAAAACATCTGAAAGGTTGAAGAATGCATTAGTGTGCGCAATAAGCCTTAATTAAAATCTTATCAAATCCGTCTCCGGAATGTGGATATTGTAATAAGCTTTTACAATATCTCTTTACATGGATATATATTCGTCTCTATAATACGGATCCTCACTTTTGGCAAGGTACTATAATGTACCCCTTGTCATTCTAGGAGACGGGTCACACTGTTTCTTGAGTTTCTGGGTGATAATTTGGCGCCTCTTCTAGTTACCGTTATCATTATGCAAGATTAAAATAAATTAACACGGTCTGGAATGCAAAGTCATCGTGTCATGAATAGTGTCCCACTGACACATGTCCACGATAATTTTGCTTGGAATTTATAATTATGAAATTTGTGCTTGAAGGCAGGTTGATTGGGAGCAGTGTAGTTTAGTTAAACTGGCTGTAATTCTTAATAATAGTTTTCACACCAACCAAAAGGGAAGTTTTTGAAAACCCAGCAAAGGAGAATTAAATTAGCACATTCCTAAAAAATCTCTTTCTAACTTTAAACATAGGCAACAATAATATTATTATTACAAATGTTATCTTCAAACAGATCAGTATTTTTGTGGCAACATTTATTCCTGATTTGCAATACTATTATAATGCCTAGATTGGTTTCCAAACTCTTGTGAGCGTTCTCACATCATAAATTTGAATAATATGTCCTTGAAAATGTATGATCTTTCTGCTCTCGTGACGCGTAAACACCATATTGGATAATACTAAATTACCCATCCACCGCATGTCTCCTCCCTCTTCCTTTTTCCCCTTCAGAAATATAGAAATGTATAAACAACTGATGGAGAAGAAACGGATGAAATATTACCTAACCACTTCCTCCGTCACAAAAGGATTTCTGAACGCTATATTATTATTGCCACAATATGTATCACCTTGGCCAGAACATGTGTGTGCTTGTCGAGGAGGAGGCATACCCAGTTTTTATGATGGATTTAGTGCATTCTTTCGTGTTCCAATATAAAACATTGCCTGACATAAACCCATAAGTTTCCCGGTTACTCTTCACGTTTTCTGATATGGAGGAGCGTCAAGAAACGGGATCAGAAAACCTGATCTGGATAAAAAGAAGAAAAACCTTCCAGCTATCTGATAGTTTACATGCACACTTGAATCTGGTTGTAATAATGGAAGGAAAAAGGTACTTATTACTCAACTCTTCCTCTTCAAAGATACAAACATAAGCCAAGTCAAGCCAAAGAAAAGAATGGAGCTGACTTGACATGACATAACATGTCATAGAAATTTTTCATCCCACTCGCCTCCATCACGCCACACACATAGAATGTATCACACACACACACATCACTTCCACATACTTCGCATTACTTTCCTTATGTTTTTCGTTTTATTGCTGTTTTGGTTATACTTTTACTTTTGGATGTTGCCGTAAGACGGGAACACATGCCTCCTCGCTCTAGCTGAAAGGAACTTAATAAGCTCTCGCTTATTCTCGCTTCACCCAGAGAGTTCCATGATGATGAGCACTTGAGCGATCTAAACCACAAGGAAATTCGAGGAATGTGTTCCTCCGAGTATGTACCATTAGTGGTGAATGGGTTAGGCTGAAAATATAAAGTCATTTTGGTGGAGTGGTGCAAAAGTAATGTGCTGGGTTGTTTTATTCCAGTCCAGGGATTTGATTTTGGCTGAATAATAAAACTACATTTTCCCGAGCTCAGTCTTTCTTCTCGGGATCAGATGACAACTGCTCTGGATTCAATCTTGATGGAACTTAAATGTAATTGGAGTTCTGATTTATTCGGAGAAGTTGTAGACAGTAATTCTGTATACGTTGCTGCTCATATTTTCAAATTTAAAAAATAGTTTTACGAAAAGTCTTTAATTTTTTTCTTGCATGAGAGGGAAGAGGAGCCTTCCTAATTGAGCATAAAACCTGCTCGTCGTTTAGCAAGTGTGCCATAATTTTCCCGGAGGTTAGATCTTGGTTCACTTTAGTTTTGAAAACCTTTCCACACTCATCTCGTTGAAACAGTCATTTATTATTTGAAGGGGAAAAATGTAAGAAAAAGGAAGTTTTAGTAATCACCACCAAATAAGTTGATTCCCTAAAAATGAGAAAAACAGATGTAACCGTGGCTCGCCTAGTCAGTGGAAAAACTGCACACTTTATACGTTTTTTACGACGGACGACACGCATTTTTTGGTCGGAGAGTGCAACCAAACTAAACATTGATGCATGCGATCATTCTTCACGTTTACACGTTGTAATACTGATAATCTGCTTTTTTTACATTTTTACAAGGGAAATGACAAGATGAAGAGGAGTAATGGTTTATTTCTAAACATATTCGGAAAAAGTCAAAATCAGCCTTTTCGTGACAGTTTTTCTTCCTTTTTCTCTCTTGCAACATATCATACGGACAAACATGGTAATATTTCTGCTCCTGGTAAAAATCTTTCTTGTCATCAACTCTCAGAGTGACAGAAGAGCTTTTTTTTTAACTTCTGTGCATTTTTTAACGCAGAGATTTAAGCTCAGTATGCTTCTTGTCAGCAAAGAGTTGCTGCCCTGTTATTTCAAACCAGAGAATTGCAGCAGCCTTTTTCGTTGCTAAATATAGACTTTTCAGAAGAAAAATATCAGAGAATCTGTCAAGTCAATCGTTTGACTTTTTTACGGTGCCAACGCTGTTTAATAATGTGAATACACTGTTAGCGTTGCCAATTCTTTATGAAGCCATCACTCAATACGTTCAATTTTAGCTTTTTTAGAGGAAAGTTGTTGATGCAACTGGATCTGTCATTATAAGTCTGGTTGTGCTATTCGTTAAAATCACCAACAAATTTAAAATGTCAGCTGGAAATGAGAATAGTTGAGGAAATCTGAAATAAAAACTGAGAGTTGGGTGAAACGAGCAGAGGGTGTTCATCAGATATTTTTCCAGTTGAAATTTTTTGTCGATACATTCATTCCTACAAGTTTTCGAGGTAAATTGTACATCGCAGGGAACATAGTCACGTGTTTAAAAAGGCAGCATCATCTTTTTATCTGTGATAATAAATTACAGTACCACTCGAGGATTTCAGCATTTTATCACTTTGATATTAGGCAGACGATAAGTAAAGTCTTTTGTTTTTTGTTTTGGTATTTATTCCTGAACACACTAATCTGACGTTCTTATCTTCATAAAAACTATAAATTGTAGAAATTAAAGTTTAATCGCTTCCTCCCAGCATGATTGGAGTCTTACTACTTTTTGAAAGTTGAATGTGAATCCACTCCAGTTTCCCATCAGAAACAAAAAACTCGCTCATTTATAATCATGTTTATATTAATTTTATCCGTAGACCGCGGAATAATAATAAAAAATATGGCCTTCTTGTTCCCTTCCAGTAAAAATAAGAAGAGGAAAGAGGAATCACGCCGTGGCTGAGACGAGACTGCATTTATCGCTGCACTTGCAAGTTTTTTAATTGATGCATTTTTCTGATATCTGTTATGCCTTGAATGCATTTTGACGATGAACCAGTGTAGCTCCATCGTAGTAAGAAACCGACGAAAATGAAATGCTGTAAATGAGACGAGCGACTGGAGGCAGTTGGCTATTAACACCAACCTCTGCAGCAATTACAACATGAGTGCAAGTGCAGTCATGTTTCTCACACACTTTAGCTCATAAAAACTAAAGCTTTCAACACGACTAGCCCTTTCCATGAACTTTTAAGTAATAATAATGCATAAACAAACTGTGAAAACAGAATTTATGTAGGACTTATTATTAAGCTTACACGTTTTTGTTTCATCCTTAGAGCACAACTTATATAAAGATTCTCGCTAATGCTTTGCGTTTCTCTTTACTACATACTAGTACACTTTTCCTTTATGTCATAAAATCATCAGAGAAAATAATATGTAATTATACCAGAATTGAATGGTGTTTAGGAGAGAAAAACTGTCACGTTTTTTTAAATGAAAAGTTTATACATATTGTCACATTTTCACATCATACACGATTCTAGTCATACGATACGATTCGAATGCATGAAATTTAGAACACGATTAAAAAGAAAGACGATTAAAAATGCGTTCAAGAGAGCATTTTAGTTTTTGTTGTGAAAGCTTAAAGGCTTCGAATGTCAGAAACCAAAGAAGTTATTTTTTATTATGTCATTTGAACATCTAGAATGAGATAATCAGATAAGTCAGTCATCCTCCGAGTTCATCTTATTACTAATCATCTCACCACTTGCGTGGTGTGGAATGAAAATGGACACAGTCGTCATACGTGAGTGTGTGTTCGCTCAGGTCCGTGAGAATCAGGGATTTCACACTTGAAGCCGTGAAACTTCCATCAACCTTTCCCCCAGAAACTAAGATAATCATAATGATGAAGGTTTAAAAGCAATAAATTATTTTTCAATGCGTACTTAAACTCTGAGCACAATTTATGAGACAAACAAGCACACTGCGTAATCACGCATGTGTGGAGTAATTCATTCCAACATAAAACAGACAGCAACAGAGCGTAAACACCTTATCTATTCTAACAAGGTTCCAAACAAGCTGAATCTAATTTTTGTATTTCTTCCAGTAATCGCTTGGAAGGCAGTAAACATGCGCCTGAAAAAGGAATTGCTTTTCTAGTGCAATTCAACTGCAACTTTTCTTTCATTAACACAGTTACATAAAAAACAATCCTTGGAAAACTGTGCTAAGTATGCAGGTGATTTATGCGTTACCAAACACAGTTTGTTCTCCTTTTCTCATTTTTTGTCCAGGTCCTCTTTTACGTTAAAATGATGACGCACACAACTATGAATACATGGCTCTAACAGGATTGCGTGAAATACATATGTAACATTGTTATTTTTCTGTATGTTTGTAAATGTATTGGGAGATGTTTATCATGACTTTTGAACAGAGATAAGTAACTCCTGTTTCTTTCTGCTTCAAATGGGCATATTTATGTTTCTTTCATAGTTTTTGCTAAACTGAAAAGCTTGCCAGTTGGAATAACGCCGTGTTTTCTGCATTCCAAGCGATTACTGGAAGAAATA
>JAHZNF010004279.1:0-12242 GCA_027744215.1 Troglopedetes dispersus
TTTTTTATATTTTTAAGCGGTTATAACCTGTAAATGTAATGTGTGACTATTTACCTGAAGTATAAATGTAAAGAAGTTTGTCCGTAAAATTAACTTTAACAGGAACTTGTGGTGGTGTCGTGTAAGACTTTTGTAGTTCCGCGTCCAAATTCAAAGAATTTTTTATCGGAATGGAATCTGGTTCCACTTTTCCAGTAACGTACAAAGGAAGATCTTGCACAAGCCCCAGGTCCACCACCTCTTGGATAGCTACCATTAAAGAAAAAACATCGTAGTATATAGCCATCGGTTAAAATCAATTGTGGTTATAACTGAGTGCTCAATGATTCACACATACCTCCACCAAGTTCTCGTCCATAAATCAATGCTTTGGATTTTGCAACCTCTATTGAATGCTTAAGTGGTTGGACGCGAAGGTGAAAATTAATAAGTGCTGGGATTACGCCAATCTAAATGGTAACAATAGATTACAATAAATCAACAATCTGCAATTCTGTAAAAAAAACTTTAAATCAAACTGGATCTAAGATTTTACCTTGCACAAGCCAAGCCAGACGCAAACATATTCAGGTCTATTTTCCATAAAGACGGAGACGCAGTCTCCCTTTTTCAGTCCTTGAGATGCGAAATAATTTGCTACACGATTACTCGCCTCATCAATCTGCAGTTGCAATAAAGTAATAGCAGCAATGAACATAAGATTATTGTGCAACATTGGAAATACGCTACAATATGCACGTGTATATTTCCTTACGTCTTTGAACTTCCAGACTTCTTCTTCAAAGTAGAAACAAACTTTGTTAGGATGTTTCTTAACATTTTTGTAGAATAAAGATATCACAGAATCGTTATTTCTCTGGGCGCGACCAATATTAAACAAAATTTTCCCATATCGAAATCCGCCTCTGTAAATAAATATTCACATTAAAATTTACAAAATGAACACATACAATCAGTGCAAAGGCAAGGTTTAATTCGAGAAACAAACGCACAGGATGTCTCTCCGTACGGTCTTCACAGCCACATATATCCAGTGATGCTTCATGACAGCGAAGCAGGCCAGTAAAATGACAGCCAGTTGAGCACTTAATGTAAGAAAATCTAGCCAGTCTCCAGAATGTGCAATTCCGATTGCGGCCATTGTTGACAACACGCCACATAGGACCTATAGACATATGAAAAATTTGTAATACGTAGAGTTCCATAACAATAAGTTGTTTGTTATCCAAATGATTCACTTCAGAATTCAGATCAAACCGAAGATGAAAACCACACACCTTAACTAATGACAATGACACATCTGTCATTTCAAGATACCTGCAAGTCCCGGTCCCAATTTATTTAGTTCACGGTGCTCCTTTTATATTTAACTTAACTTCACTAGATGCTGCTACTTTGGATTATTCATTATTTGAATTCTTTGAACTGATTTTCTAATTGAATTGCTTTCATTAAACTGGTGGGATGAGAAGCCATTAAAATTCCAACCAAAATATTTTCAAGAACTTTTGAACCAGATTTTGAAAGTTAAATCATAATGTCAAAATTATAATGATTAAAAACTTTACCGGAGTTTCTCGGGGAAATTTTGGAATGCCCTGAATAGTGAACAAATGTGTGTGCGTGTAGGAGCCAAGCTAAAAATGGACGGGAAATGGACAGACAAACGTAAAAATACTTACCAATCCCTTTAAACCAGTTACTAATACATCGTATTTTCTGGACTTTGATTCAGGGTTTGCCTGTTTTGCTGACGATGAGCAGGAATCTTTGTTTGTGAATACTTTATTGGCAGTAGTAGTGGTTATCGAATTCGATCTTTGGGACAGAGCGTTACTCTGTTTCAGGGATTGTAGGGTAACTCCATTTTGTGATTTTAAAGTATGACTTTTCCGATGAGGCTTGTGATCCACTCCATTGGTGGTATTTCTGGGTACGATGTGCATAGGATCACTGCTATGCAACTGGCCGTTTGCACAATTGTGGGTCTCCGAAGATTTTGTGTGACTGTTGACGATGTCTGCGGCTAATGTGTTGTGTTTGCCGTTGACAATGTGGCTGTGATTGGAAATTTGGTGTTTACCCGGAAGTCCCATGTTTGCGTCTGGCATCGGGCAACAGTTTTCCAAACGTGGAGAAGCACTGAAAACAGAAATCGAGACACTTATAAATATGATATACATGCAAAAAGTAGAGATTTGGAATTTTTGGCACGGATGTGCGTTTTCTCCCTGGCGTATTCATAAGCAAGGGTATTACAAAAAATTTGACATGTATATAAGCTTAATATTGTTCATATGTATATAAGGTAGAGGAGAATCGTTATATCCAATCTTTGTGTCCGAAATTTAAAAGATCACGTTGTGTATTTACTAGGTAAGAAACTTGCCTTGATTTTACGTAACACGGAAGGATTGTTACGGCACCAACATATAAGCAAAAAATATACTACTGAGAACACCTTACATGATTAGGATTAAATTGTACCGTACAATTTGTATGTTCGAAAATAAAGTTCCTAAAAATGTAATGAATTTATTCATCTGGACCCAATACTTGACACAATGAAGTGGCTCGGCAGGGGAGATCTTGTAATACAGCAATTATCATTCATGAGCCCCAAATATAAATTGGACAACCTTTGGGATGCCCGGGTTTACACAAAAGCTAGGAGATGCTGACCCATAAGCCTTGCCACACCAACATACAAGCAAAAAATATACTACTGAGAACACCTTACATGATTAGGATTAAATTGTACCGTACAATTTGTATGTTCGAAAATAAAGTTCCTAAAAATTTGATGAATTTATTCATCTGGACCCAGTACTTGACACAATGAAGTAGCTCGGCAGGGGAGATCTTGTAATACAGCCATAATCATTCATGAGCCCCAAATATAAATTGGACAACCTTTGGGATGCCCGGGTTTACACAAAAGCTAGGAGATGCTGACCCATAAGCCTTGCCTAGAAGCTATGGCTAGCATACAAATTGTAATACGAATTAGCGCCTGTAATTTACGAATAAGGAAGTAAGTCGATGTAAATTCAGAACACTGAACCATAGTATTACCCGATATCCCACTATACCTACACTAATCGCAATGAAGTTCTGCGTCTGTGGTAGCAGGTAATTACTTTTACTCGTTAACTTGCTTTATTGTAAATTTGGCATATTATGTAATACGCAAGTATGTGTGTATCACCATTTTTATTAGGTAGAAAAAAAGAATTGTTTTTGTTTTAATTATCGTCTAGTACATAAAAGTTTAATACGAACATGCCTTTCATGATCTCAAGGTTAATTAATCAGGTCACAAACGATCAGGGAGATCATTAACGCATGCCCTCAGATTCATTCAATTAATCCAATTGTATCTGCTAAACCGTGACTCGCCTACCATTCGAAGGTACGTAGTTCGTACCTAATGTAGTATAAGTCTCATTTCAGGAAATCTCTGTTGAACTATTCCTCTTCCTTATACACAATTTCCTGTTGGCAAGTAGTGCTAGGACAAGGCCAAAATTGTGAAGGTGTGCAAAGGCAAAAGCAGTAAGAGAACTTGACTTACGCAATGCAAATCTTGAGCATATCAACATTTACATATTATGTATATGGCGAAATAAAGACATTATTAAATCACCTCATCATATCTCACAAACTCTGCTGATACGGTGGGTCAAGTATGAAGGGTCGTTTATTACCTTAAACGTTAAAGGTAATAAAGTCACTAAGTTCATTAATGGTGTAATTAGTAGTTAACAAGGATTAAACTATTCAATTGTCAATTGTACACATTCGTTGTTTGGATGCAGCAGCCGTTGTAAGTTTCGCCCTTGACTCATGATCATTGACTGTAACTTTTATATTACATGCAAGGTTAAAAAATGCGTTCAGCTGAATTGAACAATACTATTTCTTCGCCAAAATAAAAATCATTACTCGCCAACAGCATGCAAAATTTTTAGACATGCATCTTTCCATACTGAATCTTTCCATAAAATTAAGAAAAATCGCAATATGTTTCAATTTACTCTTCCTTTATTTATTATACATACACGCCACAATGTTGTTAGTGTCCTGTGGATAAAGCCAACAAATGTTCAGCACAATAACTTGCTGGTACTTTTGAAGATATGATGTTTACGTTTCGAACACTCCTCACTAATCTGAAGTATCAACAATAATGACACGAATGAAATTTAACAATGAGAGAGGTCACCATTCTTATCATGGCGGACAAAATGATTGAATTGTGATTCACAGGATTTTTGTAAGATTGCCTATGCAGTATTATTATCGCTTCGGTGTAGATGTACAAACTCTGTCGCANAGTATTATTATCGCTTCGGTGTAGATGTACAAACTCTGTCGCATTGGTTGTTGCATGCCGGCAGCAGCCAACACACAAATTAAGAGTACTGCTAACTACCTATATAAAACTCCAATACCTCGATATCAGTTTTTGGTGAAGAACTCAAATGATATGAAATGACACGTGCGTAATATTTACACAGTTACGAAGCAATCAATCGATCTTTCCGCATCAATGATCTATTGTGATTCAAAGTACAAACTACACCTCATGCATGAGGCTAAAACTATTTCAGGGTTACTTTTTTCAATCACGGTAAACAGTTATACTGCAATCATTCATCACTTCCACAAAAGTGTCCAAAGCTATAAGCGCTTTCCTAGAAAACTGAACCCACAGTAATAAAGGAAGAACTTTGAACTCGCTTTCTTTCGTAATCAGTTCAGTTTACGTCACTGTGGGTATAATAATGATTTAGTGAGAATGATGGGAGTCGATGATTCAACCTTAACGATTAACTGTGGTGTCTTGTGATGTAAGCAAATGTGTAAATCTACGAATGATTTTACCGACTGCTACCCAAAAAGAAAACGTACTCAAAAGATGCTTCAATATAATGACTCTCCAACTCTAAATGTATCTGTTTGCGTGGGGAACCCAGTGTTAAGGCAAAAAAGTGGCTTTTGTGATTTTGTTGCAACTTTGATTTACAACCAACTAAATCTTAGGTTTCCATTGACGTTCATTCCGGGTTAGCAGAAGATGATTCGTATAATAGCACATTCAGAAATAAAGCGTGCGGTGTAATAAAACGCACACTCTGACTCTGCAGAAACTGAGAAAAGGTTCAGTACTTTTGTCTCACATGTATGCATGGCTTGTGACAATCTATTTTTAATCCTCGCTCACGCCTCGAGAAACTCTCACTGACGTGCAATAACGCACCGGAAGAACACTTTCCTACGCATGCTTGAAGTGTCGTGTGTGTATAATGTGCTCTTATACTTTAATTGAAAATGGAATGTTTAAAAATATTCTTTCACTTCCAACCAGACCAGCTGCACGAGGAAAGACAGCCTCCAACACCGCGTCATTGAACCAAAGGAGAAATACTGGAATTGTGCCAACTAGAAATCTACGGCCAGACAAGAGAGCTTACGTGTGAATTTAAAAAAAATTAAAATGACATTTTTCCGTTGAATCAAAAGTCACCAAACTAGCATTAAATTTCGTTCATTGCATTAAAAAAGTTTCTAACTAAATATACCTGGAATTTTACAAATCAATACCTTTCCACTGTTCAACATATAAATATACTAACTTGATTAAATTTGTTTTTAAATGTCATTGAATGGCTGTGTGAAGCTGTTGACATTGTCAGAAATCCGCAATGAGTACACTTCAAATTTAACGCAACGGTCGGCACGCATAACCCATGAAAACAAACTTTACAGCAAACTGAGCAATTGGAACTTTATGAACTTGAATGAAACGGCTTATGACTCCTTTCGTGCATGTGTGCACAATGCCCTCACTTTATAATCGTAACAGCCTTGAAAGCTTGCACAAACGGTACAGGTAAACGAGACAAGTTACAGAAAAGCATAAGAGACTTGGAAACATATAATTATCTTCCAAGAGAAAGAGAGGAATGATTCACAGCAACCCAAAAGCAAACCAATGAATTCAAAGAACATTTATGGGTGTACTAATTGTTTGATTAACACAAACAGTTGAAAATTGCCCGTAAAATGGACTAAGGTCAAGGAAGATCAGAACGCGTCATGTTCACTTTAAAATTTGAGCAAGCCTTTTCTTACATTACATACAGCCGCTAAACTCAGTAAATCCCCCAGTCGAGCAGGAAAGTAAAGATTCGTGAAGTAGAAAACGGCACAAATCGTAAGTTCATAAATTATTGTAAATTTTTCATTCAGGCGTAATCATCATCAGCCCTAAAAAATTGTGCTACGTATGAATAAAACAGCACATAACAAACCTGAGAGGTCTACCAACCTACTTTCCTGACTACATTGCATCTAGATAGATAATTGAGAAAATGGTGAGACACGACCAAGCATCACAGTCTCCCATTTATTGCAGCAAAATTGCAATTGCAGGGATAATAGGTAGTTAATGTATACAAGGATATTTTTTGATGGTGATGATTAAGGTGGTTTGTTGGACTCGGGAGTGTAAACATGCTTGTCGTATAAGAGATGTAACCGCAGCAGTCTCAGCCAACTATTAGAAATCAGAAATCACAAAGATGAAGCTGCATCAACATAATATTATGAATAGTGTGACGTGAATAGTAAAATGTGTTCGTTTCAAACAGTACATGTGAATGTTTTTAGAAACGAAAACCTATACCACATCAAGTGCACCTATTGCATGTGCACAGCTTTGCAAAAAAAACTAACGAAACTGGTGTGGAAGAAATTGCTGTTGAAAACGATTTTTTTTGTTAAAATCTTCAAGATGGAAGTCAAGCACACAAGCAGAAAGGCAAGATAGATTTCTATTGTTTTTATACTGCAGCTTTCAAAATTTTTGGTTAGTGAACTGTCCTTTAGAATCTTGTCTTAACACAGTATTTAAGCTAGAATGTCATTTGGTAAATAATTATCTGGTGGCTAAAGAAAGATTAAGAATGGTTTCTCTGAATTCTAATTTTGAAAGAAATGTTTCTCCATTTGAGATCGATCTGGAGATCATGAGCATCAGTAATTTACCGTAACTAACAAATCAACTGGTTACCTATTTTATGCTGTTTGCCTACCTTGGTGTTTTTAATTGCCAGGAAGTTCATCCTACTTCAAAAATGTAAATGATTTTGCATACAATATCGAGACGTCCCAATGACTGACATAGAGATGTATGTACCCACGTAGGCATTCCCAATTCGCACATTTATGGCAAGTATATGTTACTAAAGATCACTTCTAAGTATAATTCAAAGTGGTTCCCATTTTGTATCTGCTTGTTTGGGTCATAACAGCATGAGTTTGCAAGGAGGACGCATTGTCACGTATTTGTAAGGCACTTCAGGAACTCAAGGCTTTCTATTTGGGTGTAGTGTAGTAATCGTAAATGTTCCTGCATGCTATCCTAACAAAATTAATAATTTTCATCTAAAATTACCGGTTCTTCCCTATAGGTCTATATTTACAGCATGAAATATTTTAAACAATTTATTTTCCGCGCAAGACCGTAGCTATAAGGGCATATCGTTTCTTAGGTTGTAGGAAATAAAGTTCAGCTTTGTATGGGTTGGAGGAACTTCTCATTTTGCAATGTGAATTACTTGGTAAGATATGTGGACCATTTCTCTAAATAGCCAATTTAAAATGCATTGTGACTAGCACTGGAAGATATGCAATTTTGGCTTTTGTAAATAACCAAAAATGATAACATGAACAAGTGCTGTTTTCAGGAAAGGCCTAGTGGGGAAAAATAAGTGGGTACGTACCCATTAAAACCCGTATCCACCTATTTTGTTAGCAAAAAGTGGGTACAAGCCATCCCTGTGTTTGTTATCTTGGTTTATTGTGGAACTAAATAGAACTTTTGCGTGAGAATGAAGGACGCTCATGTTACTGCGTTACGCATGCAATCAGTTTTGTAAACACTGATCACTCACTTAATTTCTACTCAAGAGTTGCGGTGTAGTGATTTGGGCACGCTGCATGTTTTAGTATTGTTTCGACATGTTTCGAAATGTAGCCCGATCTGCCCCTCTGTTCCTATAATTATGCCCCTCTCCTCCTTTCTTGGTAGTAAAGGATCATATAATTATAATCCCATACAAGCACATCCAGTTTTTGTCGCTTGGAATTTAATTATTTCAAATCTAACTTGTGCCCGTGGTTTTGATTGTTGTGTCGTGATTTAAGTACATTATTTATCAACTACAATATAGGTTTCAAACTGCACATGCGCCGCTTCCCAGTCACGTTGGTTTCTTGTTCATCTTCAGAATGAATACTGCTACAAAACAACAAAGTTTTGTTAGGAATTTGGCATATCATCGCATGGGGCGCGATCATAATGGCAGTGTGAATATTGATGTACCGTTGAACTATAAAACTGCCTCTCATAGGAATAACTTTGCTAAAAATTCCTTATCAATCACCTTTAGAACAAATTGTGGGGGCTTCGCTGATTGTTTTATATACATTTCTTTGAGACAGTTGGACTTGTTCTATTTACTGAATCTACAAAAGTATACATGCGTAGGCCAGTATAGCGTGTAGTCTATAACTTTCTTTAAATATTCTCGCTCTCTAATAGCAAAACCCGAACCTCGAAAAATGGATATGATATGACACAGCAAGCAAGTTGCTACTTCCACATGCATTCAATTCCACAATAATGAAACTATCCCCACAACTCATATGTTTTCGAAATTTTTTACACTACAAATGGATCATCATCATTATTATTACGATCATTCGCAAACACTGAACCAAAGACCTAGCACTATTCCCCTATATACCTCAATAAGGTATCAATGAAGTAGCATGCTACAATATGTGATGTCATTAAGCAGTTACTGCATTAGAACTTTTTATATAATAATCGCTGTGTACACGTCATTACCTCATTCTGAAGTGACTTCGAGTAGCGATGATCCTTTGCTGAATGTACAAACTGGTTCACCGCGCACCCAATAAATATGCCTTATTATATGTACCTTTTTACAAATAAGACACACGGTACACGACACAAAAGTCAAATGATGGAGATTTGCAGGAAGCTTGCTGACAATGACAATTATTCACCACTGCCTGTGTATAGATGTTGCAGGGTACATGCAGTCCTTAGTCCTTACCCAGCACTATCAAATCACAGCCGTCGTGTCGATTTGGAATTATTTAGTATAGTTAATGTTCCTTTGATGAGGATGAGAATAACTAGATCACAGACGTTTTATAGTACATGCCCTGATTGAAAAATATCTGGTTGCTCCATTGTTTCAAGCAATTTTGTTTACACCGCAAGCACGTGCAAAACTGTCTGCTCGAAATTATGACTGTCAAATAAAAATATTTCAGTCTGCATTTGAATTTTGATATAGTAGCTCGAAGATCATTCCGTCTGAATGGTTCATACAAATTATGGTTGGAAATGCACTCAGCACGGGCACTGTTCAACTGAGTCCTAGGTTGCCACGATAAGCTGCATTAAAAGCTCGTACTTAATCACAGGATTTATTTATGACTTATGACTAGCCCCAAAAATGCCAAAATAAGGTGATTGATATGTTATCAACATATATGATAAAATGTGAACCCTTTCGGTTGGCCAAAACTTGTCAACGCAAATACTATTTTTATGTTATAATATTCGATGTGATAAAACTAATAAAAGGTGCTGTGGGAAAGCAGGATTTATTACTTAGAAATAGGTAATAACAAATTGATGTAATTCTGACACAAACGGTTCATTGTTCTTGGCTTGCATGGTGGTAATGGTAAGTTTTTGGTGGACTATGAACCTATTAGTCATAAACAAAATTAATATTTGATCCATGTCGAGAAAAATGCAAATAAAATCCTAAAAGCTATGTGCTTTGTCATTGTCACACCTTTTCAAACTGGATTTCGGTCTGCCATTGAAATTTGAACACAATAACAAAAAAGAATGAATATAATCCACCTTGCTTTTGCTCCCAGAGATTCAAGAAAGTCTGGCTTTAGATTTTTTTAACAATGGGGGAATTGTCTATAGTATTAGTTAGGCAAAATGGAAGGCAATCATTTTCACTTTCGCCATCAACATTATTTTCCCAGGACCGAGCGTTCGTGATCACACAATTAGCAACATGGTTGTAGCAAGATTTGTTTCAAGGTAAATTGACCGTCATGATAAAATGAACCAGAAATGTCTTTTTTATATGAACTGTAGCGATTCAGCGATTCATTTGTTCAAGTTTTTATCTGTTTTCAGAAATAGAAATAAGTCGTTATCTACGAATTTTATTTTACGTAAGCGTGGTGTGAATAAGCAAATTTTATCTGTCACGGTTGATGGATCTGCTAAGGTACATTTAAGAGCTTGCAGAAAAAAACAAGAAAAGGTATAAATTCATCATACGACAGTGTTTAATGCAAGATGTCAGATTCAGAATCTGCAGCATTAGCTTCAATGGCTGGGGACAAGTCTATAGAATCCGATAATCATTCACAAATTCACTTCAGTACCACGAACAAGCTCTGCCTAAAATGTTCCTGGCTACTATATAATGGTTTATTAGGTACACGTCTGGAATACACCGTAAACAATACCCACGTAAAACCCCGAACCAATGTAGAACTACAACAATAAACTCTCTGGACCATTGTAGACCTTGAGCTCATGTAATTATTATAAATGCTCAGTGTTTTCGCTCATGTTTTTGTTGATATATTATATGTGAGAGTATATGGTAAATGAAACACATAGCGTAAGCGTAATACTGATTGTAGCTCCGCCAAATTTTTTTCCACAAAGCTTCGAAATCTAACTGGCATTTTTTTTAAATAACCAGCTCGTTAATAAGAAAGTTGCCACATGCCCCCTCACCACACTTAGTCACTGGCCCCGTCAGTCTTTTCACCTTTAAAATTGGCATTTAAAGAATAATTGATTAGTAAGGCAAAGCTTAAGCAACTATAATTCTTCCTCTAATATTTTAAAATTAATGACTCAAAGCTTCCTCCTGTATCATTATTACGTAATTTTAAAGCTGCACGTAAGTAACATGGACTCCATTAAAGAGGCAAAAAATAAATGTTGCTCTTGTTTGTTTTTTATATAATTAAGTAATATCGTAAAATTTTCCAAGAAGGAGTACATTTTTTAGTCCAAGCCATACGCTTCTACGAACTGTAGGCTTACGTATGCATATTATGAAAACTTATAAATATGATGCACATATGAATTACGAATGTCTACTGTTTTCAGTTTAAAAAGTAAAGTACCTTCATTAGCATGATTGCCAGAGTGATTTATTACACATTGGAACGAAAACAGGGATCCAGCATCAACGGATGAGTGGGTTTTATTTTTTGAGGTTGTAAGCTTCACTATATATGGAAATTAAATTATAAACAACCAAAAAACAAAGACATTTTTAGACTGATCCGTATTTGGTTATCCATAACAATACGGTAGGTTATCAGAATATCTTTTATGTTAATGTTGACCTTCTTTATTATATATGAAAAATTGCTCCCACAGCAGAGTACACTCCCGTCGCATTTACTCTTAATTAAAAATCAATATACGATTTAAACAACAAACCTGTAGTTTTTTCCTGACATTTCGAATTTTGACTTCCGCATGTTTCCTTCAACTTGAGTAAGTAAATCCGGCATAATATAAACCATTTTGAAAGCTCCCTTTAAAGCTTCTTGCTGCTTCTTGGTATTGAAAGGATCACAGGTGACATTGGAACTTGAAAAGTTGGGGGAAACTTCTCTGAAACTTGAACCTATATTATTTAGAATTAAGACTGTTTCTACGTGCCCTCGTCAAATTGGTTTTTCCATCATAACATTATGACACCACAAACACTTTTTCGCCTAGAATGGAAAACGGCAACTCTGCCAATTAATTTTTTTGTCAGACAACGTTAGAAGGAGACCAACCAACCACAAATATGCTTTTGTAAAAGCTAATTCATTCACGAAAGCCTTTCCTGCAGAAAAGCCAATTTAATCAAAATCACCATTGACCGTCGAACTGGTGGTCCGATTGTCCGACCTTCTAAATTTATGTTTAAACCACTTGAGTTTGGAAATACCACGTGAATTTTTCCACAAAATTTTAGTATAAACAACAAGTGTGGTTCTTGAAAAGGTGAGTAAATCAATAATAGCACAGCAAATATAATTTCAAATTATCACACAATTCGCAGCAAAAAGTGTTTGTGGTGTCA
>JAHZNF010004280.1:0-13548 GCA_027744215.1 Troglopedetes dispersus
TCTTATGATTGTATGTGTTCATTAGATTCCTTTCGTCCTAAGCACACATATTACCGTTGAACACATACATACAGCTTGTAAATGTAGTCGCACATAAAAAATTGCAAAAATGGTGTCAACAAAGAAATAAGTTTGACAAAAAGGTCAATTCATGACTTGAACATAACTATTTCTCTTTCCATTGTTTTGCTTGAAACCGCTTGTTTGTGTCGCATTTTTTTGTTCATTTCTTGGGGAAAATTCTTGTAAGAAATATGGTCATGTCAAACAAAAAAAATCATCTTTGCCAGTCGCATCACATATTCTTCCAGTTAATTGAGCACTTGCTTGCATTCCTTCTTTCGGTGGACCTATAGTGTGCTAAAGCCAGGGCCTTTCTGTTTGTTTGGCGGTGCTTGTTGTGGGATATTAGGTTCAATGAGCTGTGGCGCAAAAAATGACAGCAACTTATTAAGCAGGAAATTGTAAGGCATTCACTGAAGCCCATTCAATCACAAGTTAGCGAAGCGTGATGATTTCATGTTCGTCATGATGATCACCATCATCTATGATCATCAACATGATTGCAATTGGCTTCGGTTTTCTACCATCCGAAGCAACAGCAGCTGCCACACAGTAAATTTTTTTTTTGCTTCACTCCTAACCCAAAATAAAATCATCGTATGACGTGGTATGACTATGACTGAAACGAGAAGATCTGCAAAATATAGTGCATCCGTGAAGTTATTTTCTTGATCAAAGAAAGATGATGTCTGCACCAAGGAATATCGTCATCAACAATTCGATCATCTTTCTCTTTTATCTACTCTGCCCTGTCCTTCTTCTTACTGTTCACGCAGCGGAAAACGTTGAGCCGAGAGACTCTCACTTCTCACTTACTCAATTTTGGTTCGAGGAACTTTGTTTCTGAAACAAACCATGTGGCTACTTATATTCTTATACTTGTTCATGTAGCTGGCTCAGTCTCAGCTCGGCACATGTACACTTGAGGCGTACTCTGTTGTGTTGTTGTGAGAGCTGTGTTATGATGGCTCTCTCAAAACTTTTTCTATTGTTTTAGTTGCAGCAATGACAGTAAATGATGATGCCATAAAGCCAGTAATAATAGCGGTGATGATGATCAACATTTGTTACGGAGTTTATGACGGTGAAAATAATGATGATGAGATGATTTTTTACATTTGTTGTTGTATCGGATGGAACCGAAGTGGTGTAGCCACAACCGTTAAACAAAAATACCTAATGATAAAATTACTAATAACAAGCTATAGAGGTTTCATACAAATGTGCTTTCTTTCCAATTACACATGCTTGAGAGTTCCTCCGTTCTCCACCAGTTTTATGAATTCACATGATGAATATGATTAAAGAGCTTGGCGGGGTGGTTTGATATTGGCATTCTGGTTATTTCGTAAACAAAAGTTTTAAAAATTAACTCAGTTGTATGAAATTGCATTGTGCATTGTCTTCCACAACCTCTTGGTCTACTACAACTAAACGTTGGTATGTGTAAGATGTTACATAGAAAATAAGCAGTAAAATCTGTGGGTTGGTTCAGAAAAACCACAACCCTACATTGGCCACGAGAAATTTAAAGATTTTTTACAACGGTTCTTCCATCAATCAAGTGTAAACTGTGTATGAATTGCAGAATAAACTTTTATGATCATCACGAACAGTATTATTTCTCAATTGAACTTAATTAATTAGTGCAACGCAGCACTAGCAGAGCGTATGAAAAAAAGAGGGGAATGTTCTCAATGTTCGCGTTAATATGACTCCACTCTGCTGGAGAGAAATATGGTCACTGTTTGTGCTTTTAACTGTTGACAGTTGATATATGTGAAATGAATAAAACCTCACCGACAGTCATGTTGCAAAGGAAGGATGCTTCAATTAACATTGATGAATGGAATATTATCCATCGAGCTTATAGCTACAAAATTAACTGCTACTCTACTAGAATTACGCATGTAATTTTGTACGAGTGCATTTATACCCCTGTGATCATAATGCCTCAAATACGAACAAGTAGTCATCGTAGTCATCTCGAGAAAGCCCATTTAGGTACAATTACATACATGCAACCAAACGACATGTCCGACAAGATGTACAAAAGCAAAATCTCGCAGTTTACACTTTGCAACTTGCTGCTGCATGCAAAATCTTCGATGAAGAGAGCGTGTACAAAAAAGACTCTTTTATTTTTGTCCCAATTTAAGTATTTTTGGTAAATTGGCAATGTAAACAAGTGAACCTTTAGAGAGATCCACACGAAATTCTCAATTTTGTAAAGTTAATAGAGGAGTCCATAATTTATTTCATGCAAACTTTATTCAGAAGAGATTATTCAAAATTTTGAATTGCTTCGTAGCATTATTACAAACAACAACCACTGCGAATCACGAGATGCGCTCACGACAGAGTAAATAATACGCTGTTTTGAGTTTTCAATTTCCTTAATGTTGTTGCTGCTTTCATTTCGAGAACTAATCAATAAATCATTTTTAATAAACTCCCAACGTAAGCTTAATAATATTAATGACAGCTAGAGTCGTCACGTGCGCTATTCATTCGTTATTATGAGATTTCACAACGATTGCTAAACTATTGAATTTGTGTACCATTGTCATTAGTACTTATTGCTCAAACAACCTCCCGTGGAACTCATTGACTGATGTTTTCTTCACTTATTAAGAGGATTAAGTAGATGAGCAATTGTCTAGCTTTCCCCTGGCTTTTCACCAGCTTACGCATGCTTATCAAAATCTGATGATGTGGAAAGTAATTTATAGATTCGTCATTTTGAAAATTTAAAGCATTCCAATACCTTCCTAAGGTTTAGAAAAAGATCTAAACCGCATAATGGTTGTCGTTTGTCGTCCAGATCGGATTTGTCTTTAACCAGAATGGAAGGCTACTATTTAATATATTGCCGATAATTCTATAAATTTACCACATTTGGCAACCATCTCAGGTCTAACGCAGTCGGAAAAGCATGTGCAAGACCTTGTTGACAATGCAAAGACTTAATGCTGTATCTTACCAAAACGTTACTGCGTTTCCTTATCCTATTGCAAAATTAGTATAGGTAACAAATAAAACAACAACTAACAGCATGTATAAGCGTATAAAATGTCAACCTGAAAAATTCTACTGACGACATACATACATTACTTGGGCGTGTACCTCCTCTAATCTTCAGGTTTCCCCTTTGTTCTTCCATTGGATTTGCGTGTAGAAAATGTGCCAATAATACATGCCATAAACGCAGATAATATTTTTGTTTGGTATAGTATTACGAAAAGGTTTCAGATTCAAAATGCACGAGGTATACTAAATAAGAAAAGCAGGAGTATACTGTGTACTACTATATCATATCTATCCATCCTTCAGATATTTGTTGCTTGCAGCGCTTCATGATCAAAGATGAAATGCTTCTATATCAATCTTGTCTCCCTTTTCATTTCGCTAATGCACTTAATCACTTTTATCTTTGAGAATGGATTTTAAAGGGCACCTCCACCACCAATTCATTTAATTCAATGTGTGATCAGTGATGTTAGGCGCAAAAAACATCAATAATACACAAAGGCTTCAGATAAACTACCTCTGTACTACAAAACGATCGCGCTGGCTCACTGCAACACTCTGTGCACATTACTTTGTTTATATTCCTGAGCTTTTAGAAAGCTCAAATTTCCGTTTCCATTAACTGACATTTGCTTGCAAAAGGAACTGAGAGCTATTACTCATTCTTGCATATACCATTGTGCAGTGCCATTGTTAGTTCAATCCGAGTTCAAATGTGTAATCATTTTTTAGAGTGAATGTATGCTGCTACAAAGGTACTTTGCTTCATTGTGGGTCGCAAAACCAACTAAGTGCACCCTTTGTTTTATTAATATGAGTCATTGGGACATTAATGCTACAGATCCTGCCTTCAGGTTACCAAAAGTATGTATTGGTATATGAACAAAAGTGACAAAAACCTGTGCGGGCATTTTTACGTGTGGCCTGCATCAAAGCGCCTTCTTGCGTCAACTTCCAATGGGTACCAACAAAGTTGCGGAAATGTTACATATTTTAGCCACACATACAGAAATGGTTATTGAGTGTTTAACTACTATGATGATAGCGGATAACAAAAAAACGGACAAAAGTGATTTTTTAGAATTACGAAAGAACACTGAATATTTGCCCCTATTATTTTTAATGGACCAAAATCAAAGTAAACTGTGTAAAGAAAAAAAACTTACGTTTTCAACAAATGTACACCCCATTACTGACAAGACATGTCAACAATAATATGATTTATACTTTATACACTGCTCACATATGCATATGAATTATTGACATACTCAACTGGAAGGAGGCTTGATGGTATAGTCACTCTGGGAAAGACCACATCAAAGGCTTCAACTAACATGCTGACTACTGGCTATTCGCAGAATCACTCGGTCTAAGACATGAATATGAAAGACTACGTAGGTACGTAGCTTCAATTATTTGTTCGAACCGCAGGGTATGGGATATATTTCTCGATATAAACTATAAATCTAAGAAATGTGTTTTTTTATTTCAGTTACTCAGCTATTCCCAACTTTACTCATATGGACGTGCCTTTATCATCAGAATTGAATAGAACAAAAAATTACATCATTAATCCTGGAAAGTATGACCAAAAAAGTTAAATCCACTGAGTCGTCAAAACTAGAATTTCAACAAACCAACTTTGGTTTTATTTTGTAAAGGATGGTGATCTACAAACTATTAGCTACCACTCTACAGTCTCCAAAGCCAAATAAATTCTTTCAAAGACTGAATCCGTGAGGAACTTGAATTACAGTCTACAGTGGTTTGACCTGAACAAAGTATTAAATATGTATGCGGGGTCATAAAAGTAGTGTAAATTGCACTTGAATTATAGGATTTATAAATCAAACTACAGCCAACGGCTGTGTTGTTCTCCTTGTCGTTAACAAATTATATTGGGTTTTTTACTGGGAAATTCTTTCTTTACTACTGCTTTCTCCTGCTGAACGGTGATATATTTTTGTCTGTATGAGTCCTAAGCAATCCGTGAAAATATTACTTTCTTGTATCACCAGGATTCGCCGAAAAATATATTGCTAAAAATCCTAAGACTGAGATTTACTAGCTAAAGTGCCATCTGTATCAACAACTACACCCAAAAGGGGCTTTTATCCAGATAACTTACAACTTTATTATATCGATTGAAATAATACTACCCAAATAACTAGATAACAAATGACACACCAGAGCAATTGTAGCAAGTATCGGCTTGGATACAAGTTCAAAAATTTTACCACTATCTGTTGGGCATTAGGATTATCTTGGACTTATTGGCTTGCATGTTCTCACTTCATTCAGTTCGTGTACCAAAAAAAATTTTAAAACGAAGACAAAAATTTCACCAACAAAATGCCTGTGTTCCATTCCCCACGCATGCGCATTCAATTATTCAATTCAAAGAGAGCATGATTTTGTGAAGTTGATGTATGCACATTTGGATATTTAAATATTCTATAACTTCTAACAACTTGCTTACGATAAGCAAAGAGAAGGAGAACGCATGCATGCGTGCAGACGCAATTGACTATGTACGTTCAGAATTATTCGAAGCAGTGAAGTAGAGAGAGTGACTCGAGTTGTGAGCTGAAAACTAATTGAGACGCAATCAGTCATCGTCATAAATCAATAATATTGCTGAGAAAATTTCTTTGCTAGACGAGCTAAAAAAAAGTGTATTCCTTTCTCACACAATTTCCACTGAATACTTAGCTTGTGAACATGAACTGCAGCCTTTACATCCGCTGCTGTTCCTTCTCCTTTCTTTTTTCTGTTGATATTGATGGTAATCATTGATCCTTGCCTTCATTACTACAAGTTGGTATCCCATTTACTGCCACACTACAAGCTCACATTGTGAGTCACAATGTTTCCTCCTGCATTACTTTAATAGCTTCTACAGTTCAAGCACTTCACTGGTGACTGCCGCTTTTTAGACAGCCTCATTACTTAACCAGGAACCAGAGAGGGTGATATGTTTATGACAAGAAATATCTCATATAAAGAATGCTCCGCATAAGCACTTCTATATCTTTTTTACCATCTTAATAGAATTAAGTTGGGATGAGTGACTCGCTTGAAGAACTATGGGTGTGTAGATATGTGGGGAATAGAGGAATGCTCAATACAAAAATTATGCATTAAAAATATCTCAGATTGTGGAGGAGAATTTCATGTACTTCTCCCCCTCTCAGCCATTTATGTGAACGAAACGAACGTTCAGGAAAACAGAAAAAGAGGTAATAAGAAACTCTTTGCGATGATGAAATTTTAGTAAATGTAAAAGAAGCCGTGCGTTCATTTTATTTCACGAATAATTTGTAACGCATGCATTTCGTTGCCTCGATGGTATTTGCATTACTTGTTGGAAAAAAATTAAGTTGGAAAGGAATGGAAATATTGTGGACGGAGGGAATAAATTGTAGGTCTGCATATCTTCCTAAAAAGATACCAACTCAAGAAGTCTATATATTCAGGCGTTTGATTCGTGGCTACATGCTCTTGTACATCAATTATAAATAAGCGTGCTCAGTTCTACATTGGGACGACAGCTCGGCAGGCACTGACTATACCATTGCGAAGTATCAAACAAGTCCGAAGTAATGACATTTTCCTTGAAGTCGCATGGAATGTAAAAAAATAGAAGCATGCTGGCATGCACAGGCAGTTAAACCCCTAAGAAAGACGATATAAGTTATCCTATGAGTTATCCGGCATCTTAAATAGTTCCACAGGAAACATCATGCGTCAAGAATTTTAAAAGCAGATCTGATCAACTTTTGACAAACATGAATACAAATATTTTCCTTATTGAAGTCATTTTCTGCGTGATTCTTTTCACACGGTAATGCCAATGAAGTGCTCCTTCTCAAGTTTATTTTTTCCCTTTCGCCAATGATTTTTTGCATCCTTGAATCGGGCCAAGGAACTACTACAAAAATGCCTCAACATTCTTTGTAACGTTCCTTGTTTTCAATAGCTTCCCTCTTTTGTAGTGGTGAGCTTGAATAGAAGAATTGTTCATGGCTGCTTTCAGTTTGCAACTCCTCGAAAGTGCGAGAGACGAGAGAGATTATTTTTTGTTTTGGTACTAATTACAAAAGTGGTGTCCAAAAAGCTGAGCATCAGCGTCTATGATAGTATCAACGTTATTTTTGCACAAAAAAATAAAGCAAATGACACAGCAAAACGAAGAATATAAATTAATAACAAGAAAACAACATAATGCCATTAGATATGTCATGGTAGAATGATTTGATAATGATGATGACGTTGAGATGAGATATCAACATCAACTTGACATTTCTGCTTACTGGTTTTGCTGTTTGACTGTGTTTTGCAGAATTGTGGTGTTCAGCTAAGCTGATTGTATTTTCTATGAATGTAATGAAAGGGCTAATGAGCTGATTTGATACACAAACTTCACTTTGTAGGACATCATTATATGTTGCTACTATATTTGAACTGCTCCTACCACTACCAAATTATTATTTAGTATAATGATAATAATAATAACAATACAAAAGGTTGTCATTTGCACGACGGAGGAGAGGACATTCACACAATCAGGGCTATTCCTTTTTATAAGTTTGGTACTTTTGGTTACAACACAATACTCATATGAACACCTTCTCTAACCTCATATCTCTTTATGGTTTTAGTTTTGTACAGCTGAAAAACTTGGATTTTCTCCAAGCAAGATCACCGCCAGCATCACTCTGCGCGCTGAGTCATGTTAAGATAGGGTGGAAAAAGAATATTATAGAACAATATAGACTTTTCTTCTAATTATTGTAAATTGAAATCAACAAAAGGATTTTGGCAAATATCTCTCTCATCTTCTTCTGAGTCGTTGACTGACTGACAATGATTGTACCGTCGGGGGTAGTGGTGGTGCCGGTAATTGCGGTATTAATGCTACCGTTCCCTCTATTCTTCGTTTTTCTCAGACACGGTTATTATTATTGCCGCCTCTCTAAATCTCCTACTTTTTTGCCAGGTTGCAACTTTACAACAGTCAATATTGGGGCATTACAACCGGTACTTTGCAATAAGTGCGGAAAGTTTTCACTCTTTCGCTCGGTATATACTCAGGTAGCTTCTTATATTGACATCCGAGAAGAATTTAAGTCACAGAGGCTTCAGTGTGCCGGCTGCACGTAGATTTCATATAAAAAGTCAAACGCTACGAAGAAGGCAAGCCATAGTACGACCACTATATACTGTAATATTAAAAAAACAGGAAGAGGACAGAAAAGCAGATCGTTAAATTACTCTTCCTAAGATCTCTTTGATGTCGTACATTTCATTGTCATCGTCATCATCAGTGAACGAGCGGCTCAAATTCTGCTACGCAACTTCCATGCGTCACTACTACTGTCTCCTTAGTTCACTGCAATGCGTACTAAAAACCTCATTGGTGGTGACGGTTGACGGTGGTGATGTAGGATGGCAATTAGATTTTACGTTGTTCAAACCACAGCCGTCAGGTATAATTTTATTCAGTCTTTTCTCCTCAAAATACTTCACAATTTATCACTCGAAAATTAGGACTAGTGTCTCCTCAAATGACTGTGAGCAAATCGTGCCTCTGTTGACAGACAAACAAAAGGAATTCTACTGCATTAAAATAGGTAGAAGAGAGAAAAGAATAATAAAAAATTAAGCCACGAGGTGCCTTCCGTTCCTCTGCTTGTGCTACTTTGAATGGCAGGTTGCTCCGCTCTGGCAAATCCTGCTGCTCAAGTATTGATGTACCCAACTCGCATGACATGTACATATTCTACAATGAGCTACACGTTCTGTTGCTTACTCATTTCTGCAAGATTGGAGAATACCATTTTTCTCATTTCCTGTCGGTTGCAGTACATATTACTACTTGTATTTATTTATGTATATCTCTAAAGGGTTTTTTGTTACCTTAAAAATAAATTGGCGATCATGACAGTTTGACAATTTATTCGAAATAGAACTGTTCAGAGATACGGATGCGCAGATGCATGACACGTGCTCATGGAAAGCACTACGAAACTCAATCAACAAAAATCCATTATCCTCTTTCTTCAGTCAATCGTAGATTGTTTCCTTGTAATACAATCACACATGAATTATTATAACTCATAATTCCCTTTTATTGTTTTAGGTTTACTCACATGATTGGACATCCATTTCACTTTTATCCCCCTCGGGCTACTTTCATGCCCAAGACTGTGCTTAATCTTTTTAAAAGAAGCATTACTTATTTAATTAAAGTTTTAACCACATCTGCATTATTTTATCACCTTTCTTCCAAGTCTATATCTTTGTAAGAAATAATTGCAGGTAACTACATACCTGTAAATCATAATAGCACTGTAGTAAGTGGCTCCTATTTATTAGTTTTCCAATTTCTTATCGTTCAGTATTTCATAAACCAGTTAACGACTCGATCAGATCTCCGCACGCCGTCGTTTACAGCTTGTAATAACTTCATCGGAAACTATACTGTCTCAAGGCAAAAAAATGCTTGTTCCCGACTTGATTGATGATTATGGTGAATAAGACGCTTCGTGCATATGCTGCTCGACATCGAGAAGAAAGGAGAGCGTTGTGCCGTGCTAACTGCTAGATTAAAAGCATACGTGGACCTGTCAATAATACTCACGCAGTGAAGGCAAGCTTCACAGAGACATTGCTTCACTTACTATGTACAGATGGCCGTGATAAACCCGCCAGAATTTAATGAAATGTTAGAGGAGGGCAGTAATAGATATTTTAGTCAAAACATTTAATTACACTCATCTAAGGCTTGTGTTGAAAACTGCCGCTTTTGTTGTTACGTATACATAATATTTACATATAACCTCTCACTCATTTTAGCGGTGCTTCCTCAGAAGCAAAATTGTAACGCTGTTGTGATCAATGCCATTTTAAAAAAATACGTAGGAATTGGCAATTTTTCTGTTAAGGAACAATAATTACTAGAAAATATCAATATAAATCTTATCAAGGTGGGATAAAGGTTTCACTTCACACAACTAAATTGGGCGATTTAAAAAAAAAGATTTAGACAGACAATAATAATATATGATATTATGGGGCGTCCTGCAAACATTCGGTTCAACGAAGACAACAGCGGATAGCTGCTAAAGTTTACGTAAACTCTGCTTTGCGTGGTAGTATGTAAATTTATACCTTTTTATGATCGCCTGTCTGTTTTCGTTCCTTCCCGCTGTCTGTTTGAAATAGATTGGAGATAAACCTAGTATATAGCACCGCTTTAAAGCTGTCATGGGTCATTCCATTAACGTCAAGGGAGTCGTAATATGTCGAATGTTGTACCAATTCGACTAAATGTTAGTACAATCGTCTTTTTTACCAGATCATGTGCATCTTGCAGTAATAACACAAATAAGCGATAGCCAAACTAAAGTTAAGATAATAAAAATGGTAAAAAGTTACGTCGATTTCTGGGTTTACGACACCAGAAAGAACAGCAGCACATGTAAATGCACAACCAGTTCAAAAGTTTTTGTCATTTATGTAAAAATTGATTTGGGTAGGCACGACCTCGGGAAAGTAAAGTAGGGTTGGATGGAGCAAATAGGCATGCACAAATGTTATGACGAACCAGGGACCCAAATTGCACGTTTGCCTTATACTGGCCCAAAAGACGTACAAAACTACAAGGTACACTTTTTTAGTGCTAAATGTCCAACCTTGATACAAAAACTAACCTTTCATTTATTTTCTTTAAGCCTGTACTACCTATGCATGTACGTACCAACTTGTAGAAATCTTATCTTCAATTCAGCATTTGACAAGCATTAAAATTTCTAACTAACCTGCTTTACGCCTTTATCATCCTAATTCGAATGGAAGAAATTCGTAGGTTCGTATTCGTATCAGTTGCTTTTTTACGATCGTTTCGTTTGAATACAATAATACATCATCTTGAAGGATTCGACTCCAATCTGCCTACGACGTGGTCTTTTTCTCTTTTCTGCACAAACTTTATAAATATGCATACAAAAAGTTTTGATTTAGCCCGTTATGAAGATTTTCTCTCGACTTAATACGAAAGCGAGATAAGTACTACGTGCTCCCCTCCTACTCCTCATGTTCACCGCACTCAACAACCTAGAATTATCTGATGAAGTATTTATTTTAGCAACAAAACTCGGGAAATGCTATAAAATGTGCTCGAGCAGCGAAATGCAAACAACTGCTAATTCCACTCAAATCTGCTAACAATTTTGCTGACAAAGTCCAACAACAGCAACATGCCTCCCACTACTTCTAACAAGGAAACAAAAGCAAACGTAAATACGACAACAACAAAACGACGGCCATCATTATCATCATTCAAACAATGTCATGCATAGAAAAAGGGAACAAAACGACAGAAATCATGCATCAGTCAGACTTAAGTCCATTAAGCACTATTTACTTTTTATACTAAACATGATTTGAATGCAGAAAAAAAGTTTTTTTGCTTTTTGTGAATAGTTGTTACTCTTTTTTCTTCTATCCTTGAACAAAAAACTGCCACGACTTCATCTTTTTTTTTGTTCTGAAAGAGGATGAAAAATGGTATTTGAAAGACATCTACTAGAAGTAGAAAATAAACAAACGTAAGCCCTATTTCAACTGTCAACAATGGCACATAAATATATGTGTATATATGTCGTGTGTTGCTGAATCATTTTTTATGCATCTTTCTTATGTTTTTCGGTCCTCACTTGATTACCGTTTTTTCCTGCAGAGATGTAACTTGCAGCATTGCAGCAGCCGACCACAATTTATTTCTAAAAAAACTCGGCAACCAATATTATTATCACACCTAGAACCTGACATGCATGCACAAGCAATCCTGTTGAAAATCACAACAATGCTACGATGGAACTTTCTCACTGACAAAGTATTTTCACAAGGTTTTAGGACAATTCACAAGAATAGATTAAACTTGATAGAAAAAATTAAGTAAACTGCTTCGAACATCTTTGTAATGCGTACAAAAAGGAACACTATTTACTCAGAATATAGTACACCCACACACTTACATTTACTACATTGTAGAACGGATCAGAAAAGTGTCCTAAACTTCTCACGATTTCTTTTGCCAATAATAATAATAAATAAATAAATATAGGCCTCTGTGGAAAAACATTGAGAGGGCTGCTCTAGAATATTTAAATAAATTTTTCGACACGTACTATTACTGCTTTCATTACAATTCAAGGGTTTTAGTTTTTGTTTCCGATTCTCGTGCATGCATCACGTCTATACAAGCTAAACAAATAAAATGAATACATGCACCATTTTAAAATATTCAATGCCTCAAGGCTTAATAATAGTTTTAAGTAAATAAAAGTTATATGCACATTTAGTTGTCTTAAAGGATTAAAACGATACAATAAATTCTCCTAGTGCTCATTCAACCAATACTTCACTTGCTAACAACAACATCAGCAAACCTTTGAAACAAACTTTTCATTGTTTTGCTATTGTCATTGAAGAAAAAAAAGAAATACTAGGTTAAGAAGGGGAAACGGAAATTTATAACAGCCATCCGTTGACACTCTGTCGCAACAACTAGGTAAGCTTTTTTTGTGGTCGTCATCCTGTACATTCTTGCAGAACCAACCACTCGCACTAGTCGCACTGCACTTGACTTTGGTACTTTTGCAAAAAGATTTTTTTTTTCAAGGTAATTTCTCTGTCGTTCATGGTTGTTTCTTCTTGTGGGTACTTTTTAAATAAAAAACTTCGTCGGGATGTGTGGTGCATTTTTTTTTGCATTTTGAGTTTGAAGACATGCTAACAAGTGCTAATGCGCAGCTTTTGCTACAACAACAAACTCTCCGTTTGTGTGAATATTTAAAAGTCTGCTTGGTAGTTAAGAAACTTCTTTGTTTTTTTTAATCGTGCAGTTAATCCCTTGATTACATCTATCATTAGTTGGTTCACATTAGGAAAACGTAAACTCCACTTTTTGCAATGCATACACACACACATGCAGACGCTTATAATAATGAACAATGCCGGAGTGAAACCGAACGCGAGAAAAAGTACCTCACGATGATCTACATTGTGCACACATGTAGGCAGCACAGAAAGCATTTTAATGGCTCTCATAAACTTTTTGAAAAATATTAATGTTTAAAAAAATAAAACAAAAAAAAATAATAAAAAGAAAACTTACGGAAAAGGCACTGTTAAAATCACCACTGGTGGAATCACCTAATAAGGAAAAACTACTACTAACACTACCACTGCCACTGAGATTAACAAGACCAGATGCGTCAAAGCAACTTAAGTTTGAACCCTGGAAACCAGGGTCATTTAACTGATCCTGGTGAAACTGAAACTGAGGCTGCAGTCGGAGGCTTCGGTGTTGGCTCGGTGGGAAGAACTGGATATCATCGAAACCGTGGTGATTCATATTTTGGAGCATGGCCGAAGCGCCAAAAAGGC
>JAHZNF010004281.1:0-15473 GCA_027744215.1 Troglopedetes dispersus
GTCATATTATAGTCAGGATAATGAGCAAAGGTTTTTTAAAGAAGCCGCATACCACTATATTACAAAAAACAAAACCTCCGAACACCACATTCGCGTCAGCAAGAATTCTGATTCCATCATCGTTGGTTTACTTCCCATGTGCAACATAAAGGAAAATCCTCGGGAGGTTGTACTGGGTTCTCCGCGAATGTATCGCCACCACCAGAAATCATTTTATTGAGCCACATTCTAATGAGATCGTATGTGGAGTTGAAGACTTGCGAAATTGAATTCCCAAGAAAGTTCAAAATGGGAACAGCGTCCCAAACCTGTCGGAGATATGAATTTGTCGTCTGAATCCATTTCATTAAATAAATGCAAACTGCTTAGTGCTCTGACACTACTGCGTCTTATCCATATTGGCAATTGGCTTTACTTCCTGCTCCTTGAACAGACAGAAGTATAGTACGGCGACAGAAAGGGAGCAGAGTGAGTTCTGAAGCGCTTGCGAAATGTCTTAGAAATTTTTATTCTTTCAAAAGAAATGGAAGTGTCTTTTGAAATTGTAAAACAAACAAGAAAACTAGTAGGAATTGTAACAAGTGCAAAATATTCATAAACATAAACATACACGCAATAATTTGAGCATTATTTAATTTGCGAGATGTAGTAATTTTTTACGCCCAATTTCCTCAGTCTTTACCAGTTTAGCCGGCATTATAAACCGAGTCAAAATGTCAAAACACTGGTTGAAGTGGGTGATTTTAAGTGCATTCCTCCTCACACTTTTATCAGTGCCAACATCAAGTCAGCAAGGGACGCTGGCTGCCACTCGAGTGGAAAAGCGGCAGCGTGAGAAAAGAATTATGGATCAAATACTCGGTGGCACTTACGACAGTAATATACGACCCAGTGGTGGGAACACGACAAATGGGGAGACCAGAGTGACAGTGGATCTTATACAGACAGAAGTATAGTACGGCGACAGAAAGGGAGCAGAGTGAGTTCTGAAGCGCTTGCGAAATGTCTTAGAAATTTTTATTCTTTCAAAAGAAATGGAAAGAAAAGAATTATGGATCAAATACTCGGTGGCACTTACGACAGTAATATACGACCCAGTGGTGGGAACACGACAAATGGGGAGACCAGAGTGACAGTGGATCTTATGCTCAATTCGGTGAGCAAAATTGATGATTTCAAGATGGAGTACACTGTTCAATTGACACTGAGGAAGGAGTGGGATGACGACAGGCTTCGGTATCCACATATGGACCGTGAAAACACCATCAAATATGTAACGTTGACTGACATCAAGCGGAGGGATGTGGTGACATCAGAATGCGACAGGAAGACCATTTCAGGGACCTACAGTTGTATCAGAGTGGATTTCACTTTGACTAGGAACTTTTCCTTTTACCTCACACAAATGTATATCCCTTGCATCCTTTTGGTAATTGTGTCATGGGTTTCCTTTTGGTTGGACGAGGCAGCGGTTCCCGCAAGAACAGCATTGGGGATTACAACGTATGTACTATGATTTCTGTATTTTTATGAAAAGCTTGGGAATTCATTGTTTCATGTTATTTTTATGTTTACATGTAAAAAACGATAGTTTACTGACAATGGCCACACAGCAAGCAAATATGAATAAGAATCTACCGCCGGTGTCGTACATCAAAGCGTTGGATGTTTGGTCTGGAACTTGCTTGATATTTATTTTTGCTGCGCTTCTGGAGTTTGCTCTGGTGAATTACGCAACTCGATTCGATAAGCGAACAAAGGCTCAAAGGGCTGGACAGGAGCCAGAAGCTTCTGGTTGCCTTTCACGAAGGTATTCAACTTCGAAGAGGATAGACGTAGCAGCCAGGATTCTGTTCCCGCTATTGTTTATTATTTTTAATACTGTTTACTGGACGATTTATTTGCTCTGAATTTAAATCAAATAAATCGTTTCATAACTCCGAATTTTGGTAAAGACGTGATGTGAGGTTGAATAAAAGCCCAGTGTATTCAAGCAAAAGCAAAGATTTCTGTAAAGTTCTTCTCGGTTTAACCGTATTGCTATATTTATTTGGTTCTTCTGCATGTACTAATTGTGGAATCTCATGATGATCGCGTATTTTTTTTTACCAAAATTATTATATGTATGTAAGTAATGGAAACATGGAAATAGAAAATCTAGAACAATTTATAACGGATTCTATCCGGTACCAGTTCCCAAGCCTTATCGTTTACAATTTATATCAGTAATACTCATTGATGCAGTCTCTCAACAACACATACATACATATATGAATGCTATTTACGAAAAATCACGAGAAGCGTTGTTGGATAGATATAGAATATATGAGCATTTCTGTGTATGCATGCGTGGAATAATGAAGCCTGCCTTTTGTCTTTGTCGCTTCACTTGAACAGTTGACAGTCGATGTAAATTTAAAAAATGCATTTGCACCAAAGTGAAACACCCGACTAAAATCCGTGAGACCAACCTAATGGAAAAATATGTGACTTGTTAGGATTCAGTTGGAGCAAAGGAAGTGAGCTCTTTTATAAGCTGTAAACTTAAAATTCTTTGTCGAGCAGTGCTGGGACAATAGGTGGAATAATAAAGGACACGCTTGTCAATCAGTTCCCTCCTCAGCGAGACGATGTGCATGCACACTTCTAGAAGGTGGTGAGGATTTGTCCCACTTCTGCTTAGACTGCTAAGAATCAATTGTGAACGCCCACGAGCAAGGAGAAATAACCACACTTGTACAGTACACCTTCCAATTTACCCATGCAATGTTCTAGTTGTTATAATTGCACCACAAAAAATGCATAATGCCGGATATCCTAAATATTAAGCTGCCTAGTGCCCACCCACACAAAGATCTACTTCAATTTTTTTGTGAATTTGCGTGGTCCTGCACATCCGAGATTAACCTCATTTCATAATGTTGATGATAAGTACTAGCTGTCTTGGGGGAACATGATAGTTGCATGCGACATAATCCGATTGAGGATTAGAGTTTAGCATAATTTCAAAATGCCAAGCTCATCAAATTCTAGATNTTTAGCATAATTTCAAAATGCCAAGCTCATCAAATTCTAGATTAACAGGAGGTTGTAAGTTTCCCAAGATTATTATTTGTTTGACAAAGAAAATATACTGGACGAAAAATTTCCCACCGACGAAAAATACTGCAGTTATTATTTTGTCATTAAGTGTCAAAACAACGAATTGAGTGAAATGAATTAAGAACAAGCCTCTTAATCATGTCATATGATTGCACACTTTTCCACTGCTCCACTTCAACACTTGATTGTTTAGTTGTTTACTCTATTATGTAAAAACGCATTTAAGAGATCAAGCACACCACGCGCAACCTTCGTCAACCCAAAAAAAGTGTGCAGACAAGCAGTGGGGAAAAGTCAAGTGAACTTGATCATCATATGTGGAGGCTTAATAAGGATGTAAATAATTTAACACACATTTACTGCACCTCCAGTAAAAAATAGTAACGTGCTTGTTGTCACACCGCAAAAAGCACAACCTATGGAAAAATTTCAGTGTCACACGCCAGTAATTTACGGGCCATTTTTTGTGGGTGTCTAGTGGATGCAAAACTTGCGTAACCTGCACTGTAAATCTCATTTTCGCATAGCACGTTGACCATTCAAGAAGTCCACCAATAGTGTCGAAACTCCAGTTTGCATATTTATCTTGAAACGGATTGCATTAGGATCTTATCTAATCATCCAAATTTTCACTTTCAAAAATGGATTGTTTTAAGAGGAATTTTGTGAAGATACTTTGCGTAATTTTCGTGTTCTACTTTGTCAAAGTAGAGCCTGCCCACCCACCGGATATGACTTGGCCCGTGACGCTTTCCTTCCACGAGACCAAAACCAACGCGTGTAAGTTTTCTTGTTTCGTAGATTAGCAATTTGATAAATTATTGCTACCTCCTTCAGTTGCGGCTTCAAATCAGAGCACATGTAAAACCAATATATCTTGAAATCATTTTTAGTGCTAGGAGAAGCACTTCTTAAGCGAGTGTACGCTCGGATTGGCTTCACGGACAATATCATTCGGGCCGAAGTAGACACGGTAAGTAGTACAGTCATCTATACACAATGAAATGTTTTAAGTCATGTACATTGTGCTTTCTGTGCACTCACACTTAAATTATTTCTCGCCATCAGCTTTTCGAAAATCTGAAGGAAGTTATTGATAAGAAGCTGCGCAACTGCGAAAGGAGGAGAAGGAGAGGCTCGAGAAGTCACTATGATACAGTGTACAACAGCAACGGACACGGTATTTACAACTCCACCTACCCAAGTCAGTATGGTCAACGAAGATATTAGATAAGGATGAATATCTCTACTTTACATAATATAACCCACCTTGTACATACATATTTTTACTTGTGTACCTATCAACGAGTATTATTGCTTGAAAGTTATGTCACGAAGCGAAATAAATGTGCTTAATATGATTACCTTTATTTTTCACCTTAAACAATGTTTAAAAAGCATTGTTTTTATTGAAATGACAATACTTAATACATCAGGTATTTATACACATATTAAACTGCATAGACAATATTTTTTTGCATCATTTTACAAAATACATAATATATAATTTAACTGAATTGGTACAACGAATACACGTCAAAGTAGCATATCACACAACTATACTGCTACAAATCACAGTCAATTGGGAATCTCACGAGTTCTTATGTCCAGCACGAATTCAATTAAGGATCGCTAGACAAAGCCCTTCATCATACGGCTATTGAGTAGTCAGAGTTGCCAGACTTGCGTTTTCCATGACGTGGATTGGTGGAGGTCCCAGACCCCTTAATGTGATTGCTAGTGCCGTAGTCTTTCGAGCTCTTCTTCATTGTTCTCCTAGGAAGCAGCACACAGTAGTGTTTTTAATCTTACCGTACTGTATTACTACATGCAATAAATTATGATAATCGCGATGGAACTTCATAATCATTCGTCTCAGTTTCAACACAGTTCCTTACCTATCTTTCGTGTGCGTGTGCCTCCGCTGCTCTGGCACATTCGGATGGGAAAGATCGGATGAAGAGCCACCAGAAGACTCTCCCGACTCGATCGATGATCTGTGTGCACTTGGCTGGGAGTGCTTCAACGTGTTTTTCTGCTGGACAGTCATGGCGTAGCCTTCATGATTGTTGGGATGAATCTGTTTAATTTGTTGTTGTTGATGTGGCTGCAGTGGTGGTCCATGATGATGGGATTGCTCCTGCTGTTGATGATAATGGTACGCTTGAGGAGGGCTGATTTGATAAGTATTATTTAGACGTGGTCTTTGCGGCGGGATCACCGCGTATCGCTGGGTGCTTTCACTTTCCGAATCCTCGGAATCTTGTAAATGTCTTGGATCTCGATCCATCCATTTGTCACGACAGTCTCTGGGGAGACCATGCATCACAGGATGAAACTTTGCCACGACTATCTCTTGACTGAAACTTTCTTCGCAGAATTTCTTTGGGTCGGAGATTTGGAAAGTGGCGTAAGGCGAGATATCCTCCAAGCCTAACAACAACACACATAACATAACTATATATTCATTCATCCGACGACGGAATTTGTTGGGGAAGCAAGTTACGGGAAAAAGTTGGAAAAAGACAATGAAACGAGAAAATATTAAAAGCACGGGCAGCTAAAGTCAAGAAACTTCCCACGCCCTCGCAATGCATCGCTTTAATACTATTTGAACATATATTATGTAGAAGAAGCATGTCTACAACTCAATACAAAATGCAAACATTGGTTTAAAATGGAAGCGTACAAAATTAAAGGAAAATTCATATTTTCCTGAAAATTTTAACGAAAATTCTTTTAAAGTGGTACAGTGAAACGCTTCGAATAAAAAATGTCCCTACCGGGAGTGCACGCCGGAGGACATGGCAAACCGGAGTAATACTGGTCTTCATGAGGAATACTTTTGCGATGGTTGTGTCCATAAAGCACTTCATTCGGACGTTTCGAGACATTGTCGGGTTCACTGTTGCGTCTTTTCCCTACAAAATTCCCACAAGAACGATATCACTGAAATTGCTTACCAAACAGTCGCCAGGCGCAAGCATGATATTTATCAATCAAAAGAAGGGATATCGAAATGAAATGTGGGACCCAACACAACATTCAAGAATACATTTCACCGGATAGTAGGTTATACGTTATGACTTACTTGTCTGGCAATAAATGAAAGCACCAGCCATGGCCACAACGACGGCGAGAATGGCTACCGCAATGGGAACCAAAAGTTTCAACTTTTTGTACAGCGGAGTCAATTCACTTGTCACCTTGTGTGTGCTCAGAACATCTTCTGATGGAGTTTCTGGAAGACCCCAATAAAAAACCATATTTTCCACAAATTCCCTTGATAAATTTTTTGAGCGATCATCTTGAGTAGAAAGCAATTTGATGGTGGACTGCAGTCAAAATAAAATATGCTCTTCTGGACCAACACCCACAAGCACTATTATCTCTCCTTGAATTCGAGAATATCAGGAAGATTCACAAACTTTCTCTTCCACTTCTAAAAAAAGCTCAAGCATATGACAGAAGCTAGTCTTCACAACATACATCTTTCTTGAAAGTACCGAAGGAGTAATTTGTCACAAAAAAAACTGAATTAAACTTTTCCCTTCAAGTTTATAAAAGCATTGAAGGCGAACGAATCACTTGATGTATGTAAATGTCGAAGAAGGTGTATAGAAAACTTGAAACTTTTTTAGAAGTGTGTTAATTTGGTTGAATATTACTACACACATAATATGAATGTAATAATACTCTCGCAGTAAAAACTTACCTCCGTGCTCCGTAAGTGTGGTAAAAGTAAAGGAAGCAGTTCGGGACGTTGAGTAGCCGAAAGCAGAAAGAACAATTTCATACGGAGTCTGCGGCTTCAACAGATCAATCCAATACTCGTTCCGGAACTCCAACTTTACATCTTTTTCTGCAATTGGATTTTAAAAAAAAAAAGAAGTATTTTTTTACAAAAATAAACTTTTCGTTCCTTTCAGATTTTCTCCAATTGCTTCCTCTCCTCGACACACACACACACTTCTTGAAGAACTCTCTAAAAAATGTAACTTTGATTGCCCCGTAGCACGTAAAAAGTAAGAGTGGAGAAACGAGAAACTCCAAAAAAGGTGAACGTATTCCCGACTCTCTTGAAAACTCTGGCCATTTGCGTAAACTTTACTGCAAGTTAAGTGAAAGCAAGTATTTTTACTGGAATACATTTTATTTTTTTTCTCAAACCTGTCACTCCATCACTCCCTCTCCATTCCTTTAATGTGATTGCGATTTTCTCGGTGGGACAGTATGTTGAGTTGGCATTCAGGCTGTAAAAGTTGAGCAGCACGGAGCTCACATTTGGCACGATCAGGTCATGGGGAGCAGGGAAGAAACCAACTTGTTGGGAGACCACCACGCTCATCAATGGACTGTCTCCACTCGTGCCGTACTCATTAAACGCTAGCATGTACATGTTAAGTATCGCTCCACAATTACTTCCCTGTAATTACACCAGACACACAGAGTTGTTAAAAAAAAGACATAATGTTGCTTTTACTTGCCACTCTCAAGTTTTTATTTGAGTGCGAGTAAATACTCCGAAGTAATTACACCATTTCCCTGGTCTGTTTTTTTCTAGTGTAAATACAAAGATAAAGAAATGCTTAACCATGTTATTATGCCCTTTCTGGTTGTGCGTGACCATCTAAATTTGCCACAATACAGAACCGTCAAGTGAGAAAAGAGTCTCCTTTTATTTGTGATTGCTAACATACATAAGAGGAAATTGGAAATCTAAACATTTGGAGGAGTGCACAAGTAATGTATAAGACTGTTGCACGAAACAAGCTAGCAAGGAAAGCCCAAAGAAAGTAACCGGAAACAAAATACCAAGAGCAAACTTTGCCAATCGGATCACGTTTCTTTTCACCAAGGGAGAAAGTTAAGCCATCAATATCCTATTTTTTGAACTCTGATCTGTGAAAAGAAATTGTAGGAGGAAAGTCATCCTCACACAGGCCATTATACCCTAAAAACTTGAGAGAGAAAACACCGCATTACACACCTAATCTTTACCATTGCTGCTGGTTATTGGCTTGTGGGAGCCTTGTATATGTGCACATAGTACATGTAATAAGAACGTATGAACATAATTTTTATACTGTCTTTTTGCTCATCTATTTTTTAAACAAGGTTTCAGTTTCTTAGTTATCATCACCGAAATGCGTGCCACAAAACACCTCTTATTTTGGATAAGGAAACTCATTCAAATCCTCGTCCATAAACCGAACGCGTGGCAGATAACCTACAAAGTGTATTTTCTAAACAAACACATTGTTTTTCAGGGAAACCACTGAACCATTTCCCTTGCCTTTTTTGGTTCAAGTCATTTTCACAGAACAAACACAAAGTAGAAGAATCCTCGGCGGTACGATATTATCAGTTTATTTTTGAATCCGCAACTAACCTGAGCCACGGATACTTTCTACCTGAACTACAATTCTTTCCATATAGAAACTTCAACAATGGTACCCCCTGCGTCCACCCAAACTGTCCTCTGGAATCAATGGTCTTTTTATGGACACTTTTACTCAAGACCTTTAGTTATGAGACACAGCATGAAAATAACGGGTAATACCTTTCGGTCACTTCGGGAAAGGTCATATTTCGTATTATACACTCAGGAAGTTTCCTTTTCCTAGATAAGACAAGGTTTATTATGCGCTGCCTAGTCGGTATGAACATACAAGTAAAAAAGTCAGATATCATCCTTTTATAACTATTCGGAGCATAGATGCGGTTCAAGCAGAAAGAAGCATGAATTGGTCATCTATTTTATTTTGATGCAACTTTTTACTTTTCCGTGAAAGTTGAGAGGTAAACCACTTCATTTCTCCGTATCAACTTTATCATCATCCAACCATCATCGATATATATTATAGCTACTATCTAGTTTTTATTCACTTGAGCTCTTTTCCTATCTCGGCTTATATATACAAGGTTTGTGTATATTACACTAGTGTATCGACAGAAAAAAATGCAATCGTTTCCTCCAGTTTTTTTATAGGGGAATAAAAAAGAACCAGGGTAGTGGTAATTCGCCAGTGGTGGTCAATACTTGTACAGCTTCCTGTTCACGTACACCCGGGTAAACTTTACGGCCGTGCCGTGCGAGTTTTGTGGACGCAGATGATATTCCATTGCGGAAGAGGATTTTCAGATATCTTTCTCTTTCTTAGGTTTTAGATAGGAGACACTATTTTCAGGGTATGTATCCGAAGTCTTTTGGCAAAAAAAAGTGTGCAGGCTGAATATATACATTTTACACGCTGGAGAATCATGTCTCATTCGGGCTATTTGAGTGGTCATCCCTTGTATCGAATTTATATGTATGTGTGAAGATTCATAATGGATGACACACATACTTCGTTCGTAGATGTGAACTATGATATATGCATTATGCCACCGTTTGCTACCCCAACTTTAATCTGAAAATAAATGGGATGGAAGTGGTTGTTGGTTAAAAAAACTATTTACTCACTCGTAACGTATGGTTTCGCAATGTTGGTTGAAAAATAAGTTTTTGCCAGTCCAAAATTGAGCCAAGAGTTCGGTAGTAAAGAATGAATCCCAAAGGAGCATCACAACTTGAGTTCCCATCCCTTCCGTCCAGCATTCCTTCTCGCCACGAAATGTAAATATCACGATTTCTCAGTTCGTAAGCTGGCTCTGGAGTGCAAGGAGGACCTATCCGACAAGACATAATATAGGAAATTTATTTTTGAATTGGAGTTTATATAGACGAGACACAATTTTCAGAGAAGTCGAACACGCACGCACACAAGCAAGTGTGGTCCAATCGTCACCATGAAATGATTCAACTCTTTTCTTCTTTTCTTCGTAAATTGGAATTCCTTTGGAGTGCGTTGTGTGGTGATGAACAAGACAATGCTCGCGTTCATTTATTTATGAAAAAATATGTTCGAAAAGTAGGATTCTACTGTTTTGTCGGGCCAGCAGCCGTAAGCACTGCGGAAACGCATGCAAGTAGTTGTGTAAATAAATGACGAGCTTGATTACAATAGCCTCCATTATGTTAAAAAATCAAGCGATGTGAAACAAAAATAAGGAAGAATAAAAGATGCATTCTGAATGGAAACGTTAGATATGGTTTGAATAAAACAAATACAAAAATTATATCCTATTATTCTTTACTTATATAGTGTAAAATGTAACCATAAGCATATTATATCTTTGTGTCTATTACTAATATATTGCCAAAAAAAATTGCTCCATCGGATCGCAAAGCATTGAAAAGGGTTGTTAGCCGCACATTGCATTGTAATGGATGTCAGCCTAGGCAAAAGTTATCGCTTCACGGTGTGATTAAAAAATTTCCAAGTTAAACAATGGCGACACCACCACCGACTGCAATAGAACGTGTTTTAAAATGAGCGTGAACTACTGAAAGAAACCTTTGCGATGCGGAAGAGCATTCATTCCAGCAGCATGCAATATACTCCATCGACGGGAATTTTCGCTGGGGATAGGATCATAGAGTCTAATATCATAGGCTAGAGATAAATTCGTGCCTTTGTTCGTAAAACAAAGGAAGAAAATTCATCATCGGATCTATGGATTTTCTCGTTCTTTGTACGAGCAAATGTACCCACATGCATAAATGCATGCTTTTCTATTAAGTACTTCTAACAAAAAAAATGGTATAAGCTTGGTAAGCTTCATAGATACTTCATAGATGATGGATGAGTCCATTAAAATGTGTCCTAATGTGTGGATCAATCCAATCCCTCCATCTGCACATATAAATTTTGTCGTATTTTTTTCCATCATTATTGATCCGGTTGTTTCCAAGTTTTAGTAAAATATTCAGGATAATGTTTGCTGGCGAATTGAAGCACAGGAATTTTGTGGAGATGACATGGTATTACCACTCTTGTGGAAGGAAAAGATGAGTAAACATCATCGCCATCAGATCATTTTCATCCTTTTTCATTTCACTCAACCCTCCAACATCATCCAAGGTATTTTTTATTATCCTGAATTTGATTGCGACATCAATATTGGCGATTACTTGAAAAAAGATAATAACTCGTAATAAAAAAGGAGCAGGTAAAGGAAAATGAGGAACATACACCTCTCTACATAGATTCTTTCTCGTAGGAAATGAGAAGAACGAGAAAATAATGAAGCTTATAAATTTGAGCGACTGAAGCAGAAAAGAGGACAAGTAATCGTGTGTATATCTACTACACACAAGCTTGTTCAATACTCTCATTGCAGATGAGAGAACTACTATAAGAAGCAACATCAATGCACGATGTGATCAACGACTTGCCATATCTGTCTTTTCTGAGGGAGAGAGATTGCCTTCAAGCTTTACATTATTATCACCACATATAGCTACCGTAAACCAAGTCACTTCCGCGAATCCCTAAAAGAAAAAAAAACCTAGAGGAAGTGCATTTTTATATTTTTACGATTTTGTATCCTCGTGATTCATGGTGTCTGCACGCTCCCATTCTCGGTACAGTATTTTTATAGGAGAGTATAGAGAAACGAGGGAAGGCAAGCGGATACTCATTTCTTAAGTGGATAATCTTTCTCTCCTTTTCTCGAAGCAAGTTTTGCAGTGAGTTTGAGCCATGAGCACATATGTGCTTTTTTGATATAGTCTTGATAAGATGTTGTCAAGCAATTACCACTTTTTTTTCTTCGTTTTCCTAGCACCACACTACATCCACGTAATCTTTATTTTTTTTTCAAGCATGTGTCTGAATGCTGAAAAGGTTTCTCTTTTAAATCGAATGATAAATCGATACCTCTGACGACGAGAGTGTAAGTGAGAGCAGAAGTCTTGTGCTGGGATAACTGAGCTGGAAAAGCCGACGAAGATGAGGAAGCATGATCCATCCCGTTGATTACTTTTTTGCTCGTTGATTTTGAATGGGTGCCCCTGGTGCTCTGTGTGTGTTTTAGTTGGCAACTATAATTTCCTAGCATCTCCTTCTTCACACCGAAAAAGCTGAGGCTGCTGTGACCCGGCTTTATGTACACATTCCCGTCAAATCCCACTCGTCTCCCGTTCACTGTCCATAACACCGCGGAATCCAGTGGCAACAGAGATGAAGAACCTCCAGAAGACCCTCCACCACTCATGCTCTCCAAACCCAGAATCCGGCAGGGAAGGCTCAACTGAGCTCCCGGCTGTGTTATTACCACTCTGGAATGGCCTACCAATCTGGTCTCCACTAGAGAAACAGTATTGGATAAACAACAACACAAAGAATCCATGTATTAGAGAGAGAGAAAGAAAGAAAGAAAAAGAAAATGAATATAAATGAGCTACCTGGAAAAAAGTACCTTTTTTATTCTACCCTCTTTTCATACATCTTCATTTTTTCAGAATGCCTTTGTCACTTTTTCCATTTACTTTCGTAAAAAAAAGCACTCACTCAGTGCTCTAGCTCTGGTGCAAGACCACAGATTTTGTAAGTCATGGTGAAGGTATGGTAAGGGCACACAATCCAAATTACTTTTTCACTTGTTACACATTAACAAAGAAGACAATATTTCTGCTTCTCTCATTCTACCCCGAACTTCACATAATATGTTGCTACAATTGTATATTGCCTTGTTTCAGAACGCTTACAATATATCGTCAACACGCCATATTTTTTCCACGAAATAAAAAAAGCTACACAAAGTTAGCTAACATTATTCAGAACACACTTTTGCCTTGGCCTCCTCTTCCTAACTTTTTAGGAAGCTACCTAACCAGAAAGCTGTTGCATAATAAAATTTCTTGTCTACAAGGCAAGGTAAAATGTCAAGTTTGAAAGCACCAATAGAGATGTCGTTTACATTATGTAAATATGTGCATAACATTACATGATAGCTTGTACGTGCGTGCAGTGCACCGTCAACGTCAACCTTTTCCCACACGACACAAAATCCAAAACAGGAGAAAGTCATCTTGGTTTTTGTGCCTGTTTTTAATATTGAAATTTACGACAGCTCCGTCTCAAGACTGGGAGCATTACTCAAAATTAGTTTTGATTTATGACATTTCCTCCACCAGTAAAAGTTTCTGTTGCAATACAATCCTGTTCCTTTATTCCGTCTCTTTTATTGCTTCCTTTATTGTGTTTCTCAAGTAAAGAAAGAAAATTATCCCGCACCCCCGGGAGGTTTAATAATAATGGTAGAAGAACGCAATCCCGTGTCCTATGTACTTCCTCTATGAATGTGACAAAAATAATGACACTGACAGTAATCACGATCTCTCAACCCACGAGCACATTTTTTTCCTGGTGCAGCACACACTCACACACATGTCTTTTTTTATTGCTCGCTTCAACAGCTTCAGAAAGTATCTGACGATTTCGCATTAACTGACACCATAAAAAAGATACTGTTGCAATATGTTCCTTCATTCCTACACTATTAAATTTCTTGTCGTTAATATTCACATAATGTTGGAAGATAAACGGGCATAAAAAAGAGCAAACAATAAAACGGGACGAAAAAATGTTCTTTCATTTGGGTACATAATATTATGGAGCTTACCTATAGGAGGCGGCGTGAGAATGAGCTGAGCTGAAGGTTTGCTTTCACCAAGTCGGTTAGAGGAAGTAACCCAGAAGATGTATTTAAATCTCGTCAGATCCAGACCTGTGAACAAATATGCTATAAGTTGGCGGTCGTAGTCACTTGTATAAAATGCTATATATTCTTTTTGTATGTATTTATTGCCTTACCATTCTCCTCAAAACTGTCAACATTCGCGGGAATGGTTCTCTTGATTTCGTATGAGTCTCCAGGTTTCTCCATCATCCTACGCGTGTGTGCATAAAGATATTAGAGAAAAGAATGAGAAAGCGAGAAAAAAAAAGAAAGTGGAAGGAAAGGAGAGGTAGGACTAGTGAGGAAACAGTGATGTAGTAAAACAAGTGAAATAAAGCCTTTCTAATGTAACAACGGAGATCAAATAGGATTACGCAACTGACAACGAAATGAACTGACAAGTGAGCCTTATTATTTGAGGAAAAGTTTCCAGCAATAACACATGAGTTAGTATATAAAAGGGAAAATTAGTATATAGCTATCAGGTACGTATAAAATAGTGTACACAATGAGCTTGCTAACATGTAGACATAATGGCTTTACACACCTGTAGTACACTGTGTGATGCGATATAATTCCGTTGGGCTTCCGAGGATGCAGCCAAGTAATGTAAACGGAAGACTCGCTGCTTGGGAATCCTAATAAGTTGCTCGGCGGAGAAGGGACTGTGCTCGAGGAAGCAAAGATTAGAAAATGAGAAAAGAGCAAGTGTTAAACACTTTTTGGAATTTTCCTGCCTGAATGAAAAATGAGGGAAAGTAGTACGTGAGTGTTTCTTCTGGAAATATATTCATCTAATGGATGGTACTATATAGTTTATTAATTCAGTTGGAGTGAAGATTTTCGGTGGCACTCACGATCTTCCGCAGTCTTGCAAAATATTGTCAGCCAGTGCGTCCCTTCACCTGCGATGTTCACTGGGCTGACTTGAAAGCTATAATTGGTGCTGGGCTGCAAGCCGCCAATTACAGAGCTTAATCCAGAAGTATGGATTTCCCCTGGTCCTGGAGATGATGGGGGTAATTAAAGAAAATTGAGTTACATTTCTTACGCTTCGTTAAATTCCTGAAGTCATAATAAAAAAAATACAAATTTACTCTTTCACATTCATGCATGGTCCATAATAAACATAAATGTATTTGTGTATAGATCAGAAAGGGAAAAAATTAAGTAAGGGAAAAGTAGACAAGAAAAGCGGTAAAATGGGTACAATATAATCACATTAGAAAGCTACTTTTTGACTTTCTGTCAAAATGTTTCCTTTCATTCCTCGCTCCTTACTTTGGCTCGTTCCTGTTGAATACGAAGTTGTGGAAGTCGAAAGCGGGTAAAATTGTACTTTGTACGCGGTAATAGGACCATTTGGTTCCGCTGGGTTCTGCCAAGTGATTTGAATACTGTGGGAAGTTAAGGAAGAGCACTGCGCATTCCGTGGCGGGGAAGTGGGAACTAGAAAACAACAAGGAAGTTTGAAGCTCCGCATAAGACTTAATATTTACACAAGTAAATTGAATCAAATTTCTGTAAGGACTCTTCAAATAATTTTTAACCTAGCACAAAATTTATGCAAATTTGGAAATGAACAAATTGAACTTCCTCCACCCTTCATTGAACTTTCGCTCCCGTTTTGAGTGAGAAAAACCACTCGAGTAAGTAAAAGTCAACTACAAAAAAAAACAGTTTCTCGCTCTTGACTTCACCACGAGATTTTACGAAGTATAATGTGACTTCATGCACCTACCTCGTATACATGCAGAGTTGGGACAATTACTCTAAAAATGTAATATATTACTTATTACGAA
>JAHZNF010004282.1:0-25529 GCA_027744215.1 Troglopedetes dispersus
TGGGAATGTTTACAAATGTACTGCTTTCTTCTTCTTTTTTCCATTCTACGCAGAAGTTACTCTAGGTTTTATATAAGCGCCGGAGGCAGAAACTACACAGTTTACGAAATAAACACAAACAATCCTTTTATTCTTTCTTAACGAGGAAAATCCTGTTTTTTTACTAATAACAATAATGCTCCAGACAAAGTACACATTTTATCTCTGCTCCTTTACTTTCCCTTTGAAGTTTTTTCTCTCTCGTTTGCATAAAACATAGCAGCACTTATACATAAATCTACCCAATATCGCACATAAATATGTATATTCCTGACTGTGTGTACTGCAAACGAAGAAAAAAAGTTGACACAATAAGCACTCTGTGTGCATAATGATCTTAACATGTGTAAAAAAAACTTGTCCCTTGAAGCAGTTCCAAAACATTACGCACAAAGTCGCGCCTACATTTATTGTTTTGTTGAACAAAGCACGTTTCAGTTTAACAGCATACATGTGTCTCCCGTTTTTTCTCTGTTTGCACTTGCAAATGTTTTTGGGCACACACGCACAAGAGCAGGAGACCCGGAAAAAGTTAGTTGTTTGAATAAAGACGCATCGCCATTATATAAAATTTCTAATCCAAGCTATAAATTAAAATATTTACTCATTTTCACTAATGGCTTACACACACAATAAGAGTATAGTAAGGTCACAAAAGGCAAGACAAAATACTTGGAGACAAAAAGGACCTTTTGTTTTCCTAGCCAAAAATGCTGGAGTCCCTTGCTCCACCTCAGGACTGCGGTTCTGGTGGTGGTGACACTGCGTAGAAGTGCGTGTAGCAATGAACTTGTGTGGTGGATCCTGTTACTCCTGATAAATGAGACTGGCTGCACTTCACGGAGACGTGCGTGTGTCCCACGTTCACACACACGAAGTCTACTCTCCAGAGAGAAAAGTTCATTGAACGCTCCTTCCACCAAAAACGCATGCATGGAGGCAGACAGACAGAGTCGGAAGTTACGCAACATTATGAAGATTGTCTGAGCCGTATTTAAATATGTATGAGTGGTTGTTGCTGCGAGTGTATATCCGTCTCCGAAATCTGTCCCTCACACGTCTCCTCCAAAAAAATTTGTACAAACTGTTTTTTCATGGTTTTGGTTTTCGTCAGCGGATAAATTTGCAGGAACCTTTGAGAAGTGAGAAAAATATGTACGTACATAACTCTTTTGCTGCTGACATGACGGTTCGCTTCTGTACAATTCTGACGGAGGGAATCACTTTGGTGTAGCGATTTTGCAAAGGTGGCTTCACTCGCTATAGAGAAAATACACAGTCCATTAAATATTGCTAAATAGCTTCATCCATAAGTAATGAAATTGTAGTCAACCTGTCTCCCACAAGAAACGTACTTGTCGCGGTTATTTTTCGTACCCGTCTCATTTGCGTGGTGATGTGTCGCGTGAGTGAGGCGGTTAATCCACTCCGCTAATTTTCTTTACCAAGGCTGGCTGCGAATCCAGAAGGATGTGTGTGTTTTAAAAGGGTTCTGCTACACCCATGCCTTCTCCATTTCATTAAAATGTGCGGTAAATTCTCATCAAGTGAGCTACTCCAAAATTCTTAACATGAAAATTTATTATCGCTTCATTTCACTAACTTCCGGTTACTTAAATTCTATTAGGTATTTATTATGCGGACAATATACATAGGTACCTCCATTAATATTTTCTGGATGTGTGATACCATCAACGAAAATGTAAAAGAATTTTCAGAGTGCAGAAGTGAGAGGAGTAAAAAGCAAACAAAGCATTCAACCTCCTCAAATATCCAACCATTTTCAAACTCAAAAACTTTTGAAAACAGGTTCACCTCTCAAAGGGAAATTACATTGAAGTTCCTTTCCACTTTCCTCTCACTCAACACTTTTCAACTTATGCACTCACCATATGTCCACGCACACTTGCCAAAGAAAGTAGTCGATAAGACCTGTAGTACAGTGGTAGCAATCTAACCAACCACAAAATTCAAATAAAAAAGTCAAATAAAAAAATTCCCCTGCAGAGCAATACAACAAGAAAGGGATGCCAATGCCAACTATAAAACAGACAGACTGGCGATCGACCCTCCCACTCATCCATTTTCACCAGATGGAATGAAAATAAAGTTTGAGAGGAAACAGCATTCCATCATGACTTTTAGCTTTTCAATTCTTTCTTTCCTTGTGCACAATATATTACCCCTTGTATCTGTTCTGTTGTGGTAACATTGAACAGGTTAGTCAATACGGGGATATTTTTTAAAGTATCACTCTTTTTCTCTCATTCCTTTGAGTATTTACCTTGTTATGATGACTCCACGAAAAAAAGTTGAAACCATCGAGGTATTTTCGTGGTCCACACACGAACCAAAGAATATAAACGTGAGGGCGAGCTAGAAAAATTATGGAGGTGGAGCAGGCACAAAGGCACACTCTGACACGCGAGTGTAACCAGATCCTTGTTAAAGTGCACTATCATCAACAACACGTTGAGTTAAAAAACTTGGAATGTTTCTGGTTTGTTGTGCACAAAAAGTTTTCGGTCGTGGATGAGGATAAGGGTGGTGGCAAGAGTTATATGGTGAAAGCATAGCTTCGTCCTACCAATGCAGTATTTTGTGAATGTTTCTCTAAAAACTCTTCAATTTCAGTGAAAAAATGTGTACATTTTTAGAATGCTTTGTGCACAACTCCAAAGGGTTTTTCATCAATCCTAAACGCAACTCAAACTGTCGCTCTTCTTCACACAGAAAAATTCTTTTGAAGCTAGGTTTTATGTACACATAAAAAGGAAGGGAAAAATTGGTGGAAACCAGAATAAATGAAAGAGGAAGTAAGCGCGAGCTTTTCTGATTTTGGCACGTTCCTCTTCTCCTCCTTTGCTTTGGGTGATACAATTTTTTAGGAATTGACGAGACTTAACACCACCCAGATATTGTCCTTCTTTGTGGATGAATATTCTTTGGTGAGGAGATATAAATGGACACAGACAAAAATATGAATGGGGTATCCATTAAGGTCTTTGTCGTGTGCTTGCCGCACGCATCACATCCGCATCCTCCAAAAAATATAAAAACGAAACATTTTTTTTTCTTTTCCTTGACAAAGAGTGGTGCGGTGGTGAGCTGCAGAATGGAAGTGAAATGCTAAACTTTGAAAATGGAGAAGCAAAGGAAAATTTATGCGTACACTGTCCTAAAGTAATGGCAGCACCACTTTCAAAGACTTGCGTTATTATGGGTGATGGCAGTTTATTCTTCTCCGCTCTGGTTTGCTCCACAAAATACTTTTACTTGTAAAAAATTGTGGTTGAGCCTGTTATATTTTTTGTACATGGAAATACGTACATATACAAAAGTTTTTTGTTACATTTTTGGAACATTATGTACAAAACTAGAGTGATCCTGGTGATCACCGTCATCAGATCTTCTTCTCCCTACTGCGCTTCGATTCTTCTTCGAAAAATAAAACTGGTTGGAAATGGACACCAATTCCAAAACTCAAGTCACGTACGAAACGAAGAAGTTGTTTCAGTGAAGTGGAAGAAGAATAAAAAGAAGGGAAAGAGGAGTGGAAATGGAGTAAATTATGGACACAGCACTCACTTTTGCTACAAAAAACTAGTTAAAACAGCAACACCATAAATTTTTGTCCTTTTGCTTCTTGCTCCACTCGGAACAAGTGGTGTATTCTTTCATTCTCGTGACATTGTGTGTGTGCGTGAATTTAAATTAATTATTTCCTAATGACACAATGACTTCAATGACTCGATGGTAATGACGAGATACTCATGGCCACAGAAAACGGCACAACAGGGAGGGATGTTGTTGAAGTGTTTCACAGTAGCACGTATTATTTTATGAGGCTGACGAGAGACGACCACCATCGTTGATAATAAATGATTATGACTAGTTTGGTAAATGAGCGGGCTTTTATTAGAGGATTACTTTTACACATGCAGCCAAAGCTCGAGTCGTCATCATTTCTTGTGGTAATGACGAAAAACAAAGGAGATTAGGCAAAAAGAGTAACACGCTTCAGCAACGGGAATTGATGACTAGGGTAATTATGGGGCAAAACTATGTCCATAGATATTTTGAGCACAGACAAACATTTCAGAATAATTTAAGAAACAAAGCCAACCTAATAAATTATTGCAAGAGAAAGTTAGTCGAGTGTGTCTATATGTAAATATTTTAAATGAGTACAGACGCTCCATTTTGACAAGGGGAAAGAAGTCAAGGTTATCCTGGAAAATTGAGTACAATGCATCTTATTTTGCATCATAGTAGTTGTTTGTCTTGTGTTCGATGATGACTCTGCTTTGTTATGTTGCGGTTGAGTCATAATCATTTTGGACAGTTGGAAAAGTTGAAAAGTGCAACGTGAAACGGAAAAGTTATCGTCATCATCCTCATTATCAGCAGCAACAAAAATATACATATCTCCTCGAGGTGGCCTCGCGGAACAAACCATGGGTAATGAAGTTTCCACGAAAATAATAAAACGAGGAAATTCGAGAAGTTTTTGCTCTGGTTCGCCATTCAGTTTTAAAAAGTTGAAAAGTGCAACGTGAAACGGAAAAGTTATCGTCATCATCCTCATTATCAGCAGCAACAAAAATATACATATCTCCTCGTGATCATCGCACGTTCGGGGATTTTAGATGTGTGTGCTCCCTCTCAACTTGTGGAAATGACGGTGATCATAACTTTTCCTTGTGGTGGCCTCGCGGAACAAACCATGGGTAATGAAGTTTCCACGAAAATAATAAAACGAGGAAATTCGAGAAGTTTTTGCTCTGGTTCGCCATTCAGTTTTATTTTTCATGGGGGAAAATTTCCTTGTTACCCTTCCAGCGAATTAACTGAGCTCCACGTGGGTATCACTGTCATGATCAGTAATTTTTAGCTGTCCGCCGTAATCATTATGAAATGTACCCAGAGAAATATTATGCATGTTCTCCAACATTTTCTTTTTCCTCTTCCGTCAAGCTCCGTGTAATGTTCGTGTTAAAACTGAGATAACATTTCTATCCGGAATAAAATGCAAATGCAGAGTCCACGAATTAGCTTCATTTTTTGGTGAATGGCTTCCAGCAATAAAGCCCATTCCTTCACTCCCATATACAATTCCTTTCTGAACATGTTCTGGACACACACACAAAACTGAATCACGCATACATATTTGCTCGCAGTGACTAATTATAGTCTGTAATTTCCATTTTTATCGTAGCAAATTATTTTCATTTCATTTCTCCCATAAAGTAACCACTCCTGCACTTTGGTTGCAGTTACATTATAAAAAAATCATCTTGAAAAATGAAATATAATGTTCTTACTACAATAATTCAGACATTCGCTAGTGCCGCCGTTGCTACAAAGGAAGCAAAAATCTGGTAATCAATTCCCTACATGTAATGCATTCGCAGACGAGTTCATCCCTCTTTTAATTTAACGGAAGGCGGAAAGTATATATTTTTTGAGTAGACAGAAATGTTTCAATTTTGTGTGTGCACCAAAGAGAAAAAATATCCTCAAAGGTTTATTTTTTCTTCCAGACTCTTTTCAAACAGTGTTCCAGACACGGTTCCGTTTTCATATTTTCTTTTCCCAGAAAAAAAACTTTTTCTACAAGCTATTTCGACTAAGTTTCCTCTTTTATAGGGTTTTCTCTTTTAGTTCTTTCCTAATGAGCTAAAATGTTTACCAAGAAAAGTTTCACCCAAGCTAAACCAGTATTTCTAACTTGAGGCAATAATACGAGGTTCAAAGTGTATAGCTGAATAAAGTGATGTTTACGTAAACAAGATCGAGCTCCGCAACATACAGAAGAGAAGTCCCTGTGGAAAGTGTACAATTTCAGAGAGTGGAGGAGGAGAAGTGAGAAGCAAGAAGAGAAAAAACGGTGATTGTGTCATGCTAGTAAGCACACGACATGGACTTACCACAATGTCTAACCTCCAACCCAAAGTCGAAGCTTGTTCTTGTCTCTTTTATTTTTTTTCTAACCTAAGTAATTTGTTCCCCAAATGGGTGCAGTTCTCCACTGAACTTCGATCAGGATTTTCCTATCGGAAATGTATTGCTGTATTTTCAGCTTGTCGCACAAGCTCCGGTGTCACAAGGCACTTTTGTCCGATTTCGTGTATTTTCACTTAGACTCTGAATGAACACAATTTTCCTGGTTGTTGTGTGATGGAATTTTTTTCTCATCTCTTTAATTCCACATTTAACTTGTCTTGTCACATTACAGAGAAGTCAACCTGGGAGAACCAAACAGAACAATTCTCGTGAAACAATAGCAAACCACATACTGGTCTGCTTCTAGAAAAATGCTAACATCACATTCCACTTGTTCGAAATGCATGGAGCAAGCACGAAAAAGAGATGCAGAATTCGATCGATACACAGAAACGAAAAATGACATTTTAGTACTTTCAAGGCACCTAGAGAATAACCTTATATCCTATTCAGGGACTGAATATACTAAAAAATATACCCAATGTACGTATGTTCCACCACATTGTTCACACTATTACTTTTAGCTTTTAAAAAATCCATACATATTTGTGAATACCAAATGTTAGATGAAAATAGTACTGCTGATGCTGATGCTATTTCCAAGAAGAGCAACAGACCTGGGTTTTCCGTACCCCACCCGTACTCCCCGCTTTACTTGAGGGATTTCCCCCAAAAAATCATCCACCTAAGAACTCCGAAAGTGAAGCCACTTTTCTTAAAAGCACGAGGGAAAGTGCTCGCATTGTGTGAAAATTTCTTGAACGCATAAAAAAATTTGCGTATAGATAGATAGGTGTGTACGGAAGAACGCAGGAGTCTTTTTTCGGTGTTATTGACTTGGGTTGGTTCTCCCTTCTTAAAAAACCAACTCATTTTTTATCAGTAAGCGCGCAGTGATGGAATGAGGGAAAAAAGAGAAAGAACGAAAAAAAGGAATTTGGGCTAAACTCATTTTTCATGCGACGAGTTTCTCAAATTTTTCTAATTTTCCTCGATAAAAGCTTGTAATAATGAATCCATAGGCATTACAACACCAACGTCCCACTTTTCTTACTTTGTAGCTCGGAAATAATAATGGAGGATGGGAGGACGATTGTGTTGTGGCGCTTATAAGAAACCCGCAACTGCCGTTTAAGAAATATACAAGGAAAAGCAGAAGAATATTTACAAAAATAGGTGGTTTTCTCCTGCGCTGACTATAGTGACTACTGACAAAGGATTTTGATTTTGGAATGCATAATTTCGTGTTTAAAAAAGGAGCCACATATCGAAGCTCAGGTCCTCTCTTCGTCTGGTGTCGAATTAGCAAAGACTCTTCCCACAAAAAAGTCCCTTAATGCAATCCCTCAAGTTATATTATATTACTGGAGCATAGCATCGTTGGATCTTAGTTGGTATAATTTAAGTCTCGACGAAGATGTGACAGCTTTTGCATTTTAGATTTTTTCAGGGTTAGTTAGATACGGAGACTTGAGTGAATCAAGAAGTAGCATTGACTGACGACTGCTCCGAGGAAAAGATGAGGAAAAGGATTTCTTTTCTAAATTCTGGAATTGGATTGGGGTCGGCGGTGAGGAACTCGCAGAACAGAAGTGAGGATAATAATATAGCTCCCTCCACCTCTCCCTGTGACTTTAAACACATACGATAATTCTGAAGACTCGATCCATATAAGATCCTTCTTTTTTTAGGCATCATCATCATCACGCGCTAGTTTCGTACGTGTCTTCTTTTCCGTGGAGCCGAACTATGCAACTATAGCTGAACTATGAGTTGTAGTTGTGATCTCGCCTTATTATTACGAATTTTGTTACGTTCATCATTACCATCATCTTCACTGGAGAATAATACCGTTGCTCGTTTTCGAAAAATCCTGGTGGAAAACGGAGATCGGGTTTCTTATAATTTTGAGTGGTGCCTGCTTACTGCGTAGCTAAATATTATGCAGAATAAAGAGATTGCCAGTGTGGCCAAGAAAGTTACATTCGAATTACCTCTGAACCTCTGGAGTTGACGAGGGCGCGGACGCTGTTCTGCATCTAATCTTCCAGTCAACTTCTTGCTCCACAGACGACCAGTTTCCTTTGGTTCAGTTACTGCTGCTGGATTACACCATACTAGTTCACGTAGGCAGCAACATCCTCATTTTCCAAGGACCAAGGACACTGTTCTGCTGAAGAAGAGCGAAGAAAGCTGGGAGGGATGATCTTCCTGGGGCTTTGGGATTCTGCCGGGGTATAATCATAAATACATTTTCTGTGCACGGATTGCTGTTGCAGGTATTTGGCGGATAAGTTGCCCTTCCTGTCTTAATAATGCTCAGGGTCTTGTCTGATTATCATATTCTTTGCCTGACTCTGCTCGTTCCACACAATTCTCGACTAATGTTAGGTATTCTGTTGGTATTCAGTTCATGTCAAAGTATACAAGAATTAAAAAAAGATGATGCGGGCGCGGATGCATGATGATGATTTGCATATCGTGCTGCTTGTGGAGGAGCTGCTTCCTATACGGTCTTTTCCAGAATTACTTTCCAGAATTGTACGTGAGACGCGGTGGCGATGATTGTGTGATCTGTGGTGGAGTTCCACAACCATTCTTCAATTACCACAATTGCCTCTCATTCCACGTGGGAATCGCAAAAGCGAGGACACGCACGTCCGTTCCAGTAAGATGCGATGGTGAGGAGATGAGTGATGGTGATGATAATGAGTCTTCGTAAAACATTTACATTAGTTTTCACCACACACAAGATCCCAGGAATGTCTCCTGATAATTATTTGCTTCGCCTGTGTCCCTACCAAAAAGGCAATGTCTTCTTCGGAATGTTCTTTGGCAGTGTGACGAACACCGTCAAAATGTAATGGTGGTGGCAGCTTAAGAAAAGGCATCACCACTACAAAACAAATGATCACGATGGTGAGGAAGTATCTGTGTCATGTCTGTCCACCTAGTCCATCAGATTGTGTGTGTGTGTGTGTGTTTGTTGATGATGATGATGAGAACATGCTCCACTTGCTCTACTGCGAATCATCATAAACTTGATGATGATGATCTTGTTCCGGTTCGATTCATTCCATTGTAACGGTAACACCATTCCCTCCGTTGTTGGTATTTTCATCCCAGAAAAGTTTTTTTATTTGGGACAAAAGGTATCTTCAGTCAGCTTACTAGGGTGACGGAGACGAAAAGCCTTTTTTGTTGTACGATTATGATTACAAAAGGAAAGCACAATATTGACTATGACAAGAGTTGTGATTACTACTCAAGATCTCCGTCATTCCACCACGCTTGACTTTCCTCCCTTCGGGAATTGTCTTCAGAAAGTGACTGTCGCAAAATGAAAATGACTATCTTGGATAAAAAGTAGGTTACCTGTGCTACAGACACCCCTAATCCATTACATTTTAGAGATGGCTGAGCTGACTCAACAAAAAATTTCACTTCTACAATAAAAAAATTCATTTTTATATTGTATTTGAATCATAGTAGCTGACATCCCGAACAAATCATCCTTCCAGCTTTTTAGTTCCTCCTCCTCCTTCTTCAACAGTGTCCTTGCATTGGTCATTTTATTGCTTCAGTTTAGGATGTGTCTCCTCCGTTCCTTGTCTTATTGCGCTACTCAGTTTTAGTGGCGGGTGTCAAACCACGATAGCAATGGAAGAAGAATTTGGAAAAGTAAGTTTCCCTCCAGCTGGATTCTAAATCACAAGAAGAAGAACAGAGGAAAAGGTTCCATTAAAGAGGACGTATAAATGTATACATTTCTCCAGCAAAAGGGCACAAATCAAATTCCCATGGGCTTGTAAATTATCCTTGTTCCTTAAAAGTAAACTACTGTACATGCTGTCGCAGACGCAGCAACTCAGTACCAAAAAATTACTACTCTATCGATCCAGTCTACAACTACACAAAAATATATGTATGTCCCATTCTTATTTTCACTAAAAGGGTCTCCTACACAGCCATTCAACATCCTAAAAAAGATATCGTACGAGGAAAAAAACATTCTACGCTTTTTGTACACAACATGTTACACAAACTATAAATACGCAACAGCATAAAAATATAACGGGCCCTATAACTAATGTAAAAAGGGCCACCAACACAGGCCATACAATTTAAGTAACCTGTACTCTTTTACGTTGTCGTCTGTGAATTGAGATTACACATTTTATGCTCCTTGTTCGATTTCCTGTACTACATTTTCCTTTTTGGACAAATGCTAGTGAATCCACAAAGAAACTCTACAATGAGTCCAAAAAATACAATGGTTTGGTCTAGTCTGGCCACATGCAAAAGCATTTCTGTGAACGAAGAGGAAGGACGTATCCTTAAAAATATTATTTCCCTTTTTTAGCAGAAATTTTTCCATGCTTTTTAGTGTTGCACTGCTATGGACTGTAAAGTGTAACCCTAATGATATTGCTTCACTTCTACTGCTGGTCCCCCTATTTATACTAGACAATTCCTTCACTATTGTGGAGCAGCAAGTAGCCGTCCATTCAGTCCAACCCGGTCATTTTTTATTTTTACTGTAAAAAAAGCAAATAACAAAATGGACCTCCCTTGGGGAAACCAATGAGGGAAACGAGTTTACCACTACACCGTACTTTACAACTCGAAAAGTAAATGGACACAGCTCCAACAAGAAAATAAGGTCTCCGGGCTTAACTGAACCGAACTAACCACCAGACAGGAGGATTCCGTTAACTTGCACTCAAAAGGTCCAAATAATATTATCGCAACACTACCACCGATAGCAAAAAAAGAATCCACTTTTCCAATTGTAAATAAATTCCAGTCGGGTCTCCCGAATACTCTTCTCCCTTTTACCTTTTTGTTCAGCTTTCTCCCAAAAAAATTCAAGGCAGGGAAGTTTGAGTTGTCGAATAAGAAACAAATAAACTTTTCTTGAACGATACGGAATTAACTGTATGCTACATCAAAAGTATGTTATGCTTCCGGCAGTTTTTTTTTGCACAGAAAGTTCGCATTTAAAATTGCTTATTGACGATCGAGTAAATACAAAAATGAAAAATGCATGAGAGAAAATTATGCAAATGATGTTCGATAGTTGGTGCGTCCGCGTCCTACAAAAACGTCAGGCGTTTTACATTCTGTCCCCCATTCTCCATGCTGCTGCGCATGCCAATAAAAGAAAAGAGTAAAATTATGCAAATTTTTGTTCAATTTGCAGCAGCAGAGAAGCGGTAAATGACCTACAGCAGGTTGACGCTTTTTGCCTTGCTTTCCCTTGACCGGACGGACGTCGAATTTTGAATTGATCAACCAACCATTATTATTGCATAAACGGTAAAGAGAAAACATTTCATTTCTTCTTCTTCAGGAGGGACGGCCCGGCCGTCAAACAATATACAACTGTTACTGTTATTGCAAATTCTTATTTGCTTATTTGAAATTAAAACACAAAATGAAAAGAAAGGGAGTTAGAAAGTTGAAAATTTCGAAACACGGGTTCACAACAGACAATAGAATTATTCAAACCGAAGGTTCGTTATTCTCCTGATGGCGGTTCATGCCAAGCATTTAAATTGAGTTGTATATTGTTTTCTTACTGCTAACCAGTGTTGTCTTATCGCTTTACTGGACTACCGGCACAGCTAAATTTATTCGCCCTTTGTTGCGTTATTTATAACTCACAAAGTAAGTAAAATAACTTGTTTTTCTTTTGTATTGCTATTTTTTGTTAACATTGAAGAAACAAAATACAGGCTTAATTTTACACAGCAAGTGTTCTTCTTTCACATTTCTTAAATTCGGAGGAACCAGCGCCAAAAATATTCTCGTCACTGGCATTAAACTTAATGGGAGGCTTTACAAGTGAGGATCCTGAAGAAAAGTGAAGTTCAACAAGAAAAAACTCATTTGAGTTATTTGTATCCATAAACACTGGCGTTATTGTTGGAGCGATCGTCATCATAAAGCAGTATAGTGCAACTTTCTTTCCATAGGGTTCACGTTTTCTTATTCACGAGGGCGTTGGAGACAAGAGAATAGTTGAGAGAATCTAGGAATAAAGTCCAAAATAAATCTAAAATACACGCACATTCAGAATTTGAAAAATTCTTACTTCCAACTTTCCGTTTTCCAGAGGATGAGTAAAAAATGTTTTTTCATAAATGTGATAAGGACAACAAGCGGCATTACATTATGTGCAGTGCTTCCTGTTTCCGTCTTCATGGGCAACTTTTTTTCACTAGTCCTTCTCTTGGATTTATGCATAGGAAGGAGGATGGAAGGAAAGATTCAATAAAGAAAAAAATATATAGTGGGAGGAGTATATAGGAAGAAACTCGTACACTTTCTTGCGTTAAGTTTCAGGCAAAATATATATTCATTTTTTATCTGAGGATGGTGGTGGTGCTGTTTGGCGGTGGTCATGTGTGCCCTAATGCTAATTCAGGGATCCCATGCGGGCATTCTTTTTGGTTTGTGTCGTTTCTGCTCTCCCTTTGTACAGGACTTCTTTTTCTCAAATTTTAAATTTATTACTACATACAAGGAGCATGTCCCGTTTCGTTAGCAAAAGAAACATGAAAGTGGTTGGTTGTGAAAATAGAAGTGAACAGACATCTCGACAAATATAAATTTCCTCTTATTCCACTTTCTTCTCCGCAAATGAAATCGAGAGTTGGTGTGTCTGAATGTCGGTTAAGCACTGTGTACTTCTCATCTGCAAGGAGGAGAAAAAATGCAATGCGGGTGCACCCACCGTCGTTATTATGAATTCTTTAAATTTTTCACTTTTTCTTTTCGTTTCACCGTTTCAACATTCTCTTTCAAAGATATTTTAGCCCTTTCCCTTCTCTTTTGTCGGGTGAGCTGATGAGAATAATTCAGAAAGACTTTTTCCTTTTTTACATGACGGATGTCTAAGTTGGCAATAAAGAATTCTACATTTTTTTAAACTCACAGTTAAGGTTTATATTTTTTGTTTCCATTATTTCATTTTGCCTTTCCTTTTTCCGTGCGTGCTGTGCTGATTGCGCCAGACGACTGGGCAAGGCAGACTCGAGTCAAACTTTTTTCTTTTCCTTCAAGCTTCATAAAAAAAGCATTTCCCCTCGTCTAAACTGACGAAAGGGTTTTTTTGCTCAGTTTTTTTCCCAGTCAGGTCAAATCTTACCTTGACTCACGCTTTTTGAGCCGTTCAGTATCTAACTTTATTTTTTTCTCGTTTTGTATCTAACTCGTTTTATGAGATTGTAATTTTTAATGAGGCACAAAATAAAAGAAAGCGAAAAAAAGGAAGGGAACTTTGTGGCAACTTTTTTTCTGTAGTTTGGATGAGTGCATTTGAAAGTGGGAAAATAGTAGTAAGGAGAGGAGAAAAGCCCTGGGAGATTTTTTCCCGGTCCTCTTTCGCGCATAACAAGTTTTGCCTGTGGGAGCTTCGGGAAAGTGTTAAAAACAAACCATTCGTTTCCTTCGACATTCGTGCTGCGAAAACTAAAGAAAGGGGAGAATAAGCTACACACCCTTTGTTTTTACGTCGGTTTTCCTTTGCTTGTTAGAACACTTTAAAAAGCTGATTAAAATACGCGCTTGTTGATATTGCGATGTCCATGTGACTCCTCCACACATCAGTTTTAAAATGCTGTACACACGCACCAATAGACATGTGTAGTATACTTATCTATCTGGTTGGAACATTGCAAGTAGACGTCTTCAATGCGACCATAAAAGTAATAGTACTACGCACTGGATTATTACTCCGACGTCCTTTATTGCACTAGAGAAAGTGGAGACAGGGCGGAAGTCGAGTGAAGTTTGTGCTTCCTTATTTACTTTGAATTCTAATGATGTTGTTGTTATTGTCCGCTTGTCTCACTTGTCTTCGTCTTTATCGCGTTCTCGTAAAAAGTTACGGGACAACTTGTCACTCTTGCTCTCTCCGAAAAATGTCAACTCTTAGCATAAGTAGGTGGATGCGTTGCGATTGCTTTGTCTCTCCTTCCTTAGTGTTTTCATCGCCAACACTTTAGGAAGGAATAAGGTTATATTTTTGGCACCAAATTGCTGCCGTTATTACCCAATAAAGTAGCTGGGAAAGTAGCATTGTGTCACGCAGTGCAACTGTAAAAATCGAAGGGTTGAAGGGCGGACCATGACATTGAAAATTGTGTCTACAAAGTTTCCTGACTGAACCTCGTTCGTTCATCATTGTACATAGGCAGAAATATAGGTACATAAATTCCGGTCTCAATGCCTTCATTATAGGAATGCGCGGAAGATAATGAACTTTGTCTTCCCACTTGGCTGATTTTGACTGACGTCTGGGGACAAATAATAGTCATCACGTGTGCATGAGACAGTGTAGTGGTTGCCTCCTCATCGTAGTAGACAGGAAAGTCTGACTCAAGTGCACCAATATAAAATTTGAATACGTAATAGTAAATGCATAATGATGATGATGATAGGTATCCTATCTTTTTTATTTATCCTCCAGCGAGCACACTTCAACTGACGCCGCCGTAAACGAATCCTCATCAAGTGCGTGCCTGTGCGTATACGTCCCGCCTCGCAGAAAAAAAATGTAATCGGTTCGCTCATCCATATTCATTTCCAATTTTGTATTCCTTTGTGGGATGATGACATTAAGTGACAGGTCCATATTAGACCTATTAATTTTTGAGTAAAGCGCACTCCTGTGTGTGTGCAATCCCTATGTGATGCAGTTATTATTATTGTTGAGTGCTCAAAAGACAGTCAGATAAAACTATATGGAAATGAAATTAATTTATGAAAATGAGACTAGCCACAGTCATCATCAGAAAGAAGAAATCGAAGAGGAAAGACTGGAGGTTTTCTTTTGTCTCTGACTCGTTGGGTGCCTGTACAGCTAAATATTGGCTTCAATCACTTACAGTCAATATTATAATGCAATCATATTTTCTTCATTTATTACACGATGATACGACTCTCACGCTGTGCGTCTGGAAATGGCAAGAAATTCTTTCGTTAATATTATACAGAATGGGTACGGGACATGTTGGCAACCCAATGCGTCATGTTTTATGTATTTATAAAGAATACATTCTTGGCCACTGCGGCCACTTTTATTAAACGAAAGAAATGTCCTTCTGGCTCCCATCGAAGGTAGAACAGAAATCCTATTTTTTAAGAATGTGCCTGCAGAAATTTCTCATGTCCTCGCTCTAGAATGCACCATTGTTCCAAAGTTGAACCAACAAGGTAATATACGTTACAAAACAATCTCAATACATTCACCAAGCACAAGGCAATAAAATATTGATATCCACCGTCACTTTTACAAGGAAACCACTTAATTCTGTGAAGGTTAGAGGAAAAGAAACAAGGAAAGACAAAAACGCGTAAAAAATAGAAAAAGTCTTGCATAAAATGGCATGCATAAAAATGCGTATTTGTGTGTGTACGGCTATGACTTCGCTTGAAGTATTAGGGATGCGTGTGTGTGCAATGTTCTGAGTCCCACGTGTGACCATAAATGTATCTTTATTGTGCGTTGACTGGCTGACTTTTTTTATCATAAATTTATTAGGGATGCGTGTGTGTGCAATGTTCTGAGTCCCACGTGTGACCATAAATGTATCTTTATTGTGCGTTGACTGGCTGACTTTTTTTCTGCTGAGCTAAACTATCAGCATCGATTTTTCATCCGTTTTCTTCTTCCCATTTCACTCGTTCTTATTTGTCCCCTGCCACACACTCACTTTCCCATTTTACTTTTCTTGAAGAAGAGAAAACAGTTTTATTTTACTTTTTTATAGTTCCCTTTGTGCAACAAAAATAGTAGAAGGAATACCGGCCTTCGTCGAAGCTAGCAGTTACGGTAAAAATAAAGAAACGAGTCGGAAGAAATTCTTTTGAAATCGACCCGCCCGTATGTTGTGTGCTTCATAAATTTTTCTGTAGAAAGTACTACAAAGTTGATAGATGTTCCACCATCACACTTTTGTGTACCATTTCCCATGCATCAAACATGTTTGCTACACATGCATTTATTTTTGTGTGTACAGATCTATATGTGATTTTGTGAATGAAAAATGGTGTCAAATGCGTCTTTTCTACTTGCAAACGTAATGGGACATGAGTGAGTAGCTAGAATAAAAGGCAACACGTTTTGACTCTCAAATACAAAAGGCAGCCGATAAAAAGCAATAAGTTTCGGTGCAGTATAATATTTTTTCTGAAAAAGAAAGGAACTATTTACGTATCGAAATGTCTTTCCAAAAATAGAAAGTTGAGGTGTGTGCACAAATAGAAGGAGGTCCAACCAAGAAAAATGGGCATTATTGATCGTCCGCAACTGTTGTTGAATAAATCGAGGGGAATGTGGGACAAGCATTTATTTGAAAGGGAAAAATATGGTGATTGGTTATTTTCTTTTTTTGTTCTTTTCATTCTTTTCAGGAAATCATAATAAGATTCGACATTTTTATTGCTCAGGACCACATTAATAAAAACTACTTACAATAATAAACAATAAATAAGTGTCACTTTAGTGTTTTGAATTGCCTTTGTTGAGATACAAAGCAAAACTTTACTTAAAACAAAGATTTCAGTTTAAGCCTTTTCTTATCAGCCACAATAAAATTCCTTCGAGCTGCACAATCCGACGTGGATAAAAAAATGAAACTACTTTGAATAAATGAGCGAAACTCAATTAAGCAAGTTTTGAAGTGCAAGGCGTCCCAATTCTGGTGTGTTTTTTTATTGAAAGTGAGTCAGCATGTATTACTCGGCTGACTAACCTCATTTCCCCCTTTCCCAAGGATTTTTATGTATAATTCGTCTCACTTTATACAAAGTAGACAACGTATGCACGCACGTTCCTAGATTATTCTTTATTTCCTCCAAGAGATAGAAAGAATGCCATGTCGCATTTATTCTGAAAGATGTAACGGGTATAAATAACATTGAATTTATTTTTGAGTAACTCTTGTTTTCATTGTTTTCTTCAAGTTTTGATGGCCCAAAGGTAAAATGGGAGAAATACTTTTACTTCGGAAAGGCAGAGAAGAGCGTCCATGCTATCCTTTTTGCAATAAATAATGCAATATTTCAACTTCAAAGGAAATGCTGGAAATGATAAAAATGGACCAGATGAAGCGATAAATCATCCCGAAAAACGAGTATCCATTTCGTTTTCAATTCTGTCGTGTGGCTCTGTGTCTGCGAAATGAAGACGATATTGAGTTTACCGAGTTCATTTCTGTTCGACTACCTTCCGGCAAAAATGAAGATAAGCCTGACTTGTCACACAGTCATAATAATCATTTTATTATTTTAATCTAGTTCTGCCACACCACACATTCATTCTTGAAAGGGAAAATCATTTCCATTTCAAAAGGGGAAATATATAACTCGCGGAAATTTAGTTTCCATTTTCACTTCTAATTTTAGAAGGTTGTGCACACGGGGCTTTAAAAGTGTCCTTGCGTTTTATTTTCTCTGTTCATCGTCCCACACAAATCCACATTTTTTTCTATTCCGTCGCCGCACAAACTGACAGTTTGAGAAAATGAAAAACTATACCGATCCATCTTCCTTTAGTGATGGTCGTTTATGTAAAAAAAATACATAGTGACATTGCTCTTCTCTCTGCCTCCAGTCTCAACTCAACCCAGAGTGTACATGCTTCATGCACAATTCAGAGATGTAAAAAATGAAACATTTCCATTAAAATAGGCGGATATTCGTTTTGATGACTACTCTGAAATCGTCAGTATTCTTTTATCCCTTTTTTGAGTGAGGCATGCACGTCACAACTATGCTGTGGTAAAACGATAAGTAAAGCTGAGGGAAGAAGGAAGAAATATAAAATTCTATTCTGGGCATGTAAAAAGCATACCTACATATGTATATGCGAACACTTGAAGCCAAGCTCTTGGGAAAAAAGTTACCTGAACTGGTTTTCCAATGGAAGTATTTCCTCCTCTGTGCTCCAACGTTTTGTATTCTAAAGTAAAGCGGAGGACATCGGCATCACATCATCATCATCGTTTCCTTTTTTCCTTAACTCCGTATATATTTCCTCTTGAAGGAAAGAGCATCTTTCCATTTGAAGATAATGCATGTATGATTCTACCTGCGAGGCAAATGTGTTCATAAATGTATGCCTGATGTCACCTTCGATTTTTCCTCCTTGCTTCCTCAACTCCACACAAAAGGTTTTTGGGAAACTTGAGAAGACGAAGAAAAAAGAGCGTAATCTCTTTTATTGAATCTACTCAGAGAGAGAAAAAAGTACATGACACGTTGACTAGCCTGAGGAGGGGAAAACACTAAAGAGATGCGAGAAGAAGATTGATCTAAATCGTAAAAGCTTAAAAAATCATATGGATCGAATATATGAAAATCCGATTTTCTTTGAAAGGGTTATGCACTTTGCTCCTTTTGCTTCACTCGTCGTCGAGTCACTTTCCGCGCACTATTTTCTTCCATGCGGTCTACATCATCGTGCATCAGCAGCTGGGAAAATGTTAAAAGGAGAAGTGGAGCAGTTCACATCCATATAAGGAACTTTCGGCTTTACATATTACATTATCATACCTGGTGATGGCATCAATTTTACTTATACCGTAATGATGTGTGGCCTGTGACTTGGTTTAAATGCGGGCAGGGTAAAAAATATCAGTATTCGTATTTATGTTGTGTGAAATAATGTGGCCATGGGTGTATCTCATCCCATATCCGATATTTCCTCATCCCTACTTTGGCTTTAGGGCTTCCTGTTTCGAAATTGTGTAACATACTTAAGAGCGACAAACAAAAGTGGTTTCATCCTATGAGTTATGATTTTGCCATGTATCCTGTTTTGTAGTTTGATACAGAAGCCAACTCTTTCGCAAAGTGGCTCGAGGCAGTATGGACATTATTTTGTCAGTGAAAGTAGGTTTGCCATGGTTCGACAAAATGGACATGCAAATGAGAACACGAAATGAATGTGATACCAAGTGTCTGGTTTCCGTTTGAACGTGACTTAGCAAAGTTGCTCCAAAATGAACAAAAACAACAGGAACTTGTTTGGGGCTTTTGCGTCTAGACGAGGCATGATGAAACTGCATGCAGCAACCCAACTCAGTGACTTCCCCACAGAGGAATTTTTGACATAGTTTTAAAGCCATTTTGGGAGAGATAATGAAGACAACATGTGTCAGTTCTCATACAGTTGAATACAAACAAATTACTACAAAATTTGTGTCATTTTTCACGCTCATTGAAAGATGTGTCTAGTGTAAAAAGGAGCCCCTGATGAGTTATATAGCAAAAACTGCAATTCTGCGCCAAAAACTCGATTTATGTGGAAGGGTGGCTCAAGGTCATCTCGAAGAAGGTATTTTTAGACACTTTATAGTCAATTCTGGGTTAACACATTTTTCTTGATGAACCGCTGCTCCACCTCTGGCAAACGTGACATTGAAAGTATCAAGTAGATTCGGAAACTTTATTTCCCCTTCTGCGATGGCGGTTCATTGCCAGAAATGACTTCAGGATATTATTGCTCATCTGCGGCAGAGCCACGGATATTATTCGAGTGGATCCATAAAAGATTTCTCCTCAGCTACTTCACTTACCTCTACACTGATGCTCGCGTAAGGTAGCAAATGTGACTATCATTTTCGTATTAGTCAAATATTTCTCCTTTTCTGGAGGAGGGCCAAAGGAAAGTGTCCATGAAGTTGTCAGAGTGTAAGGTAGTTCACTCAGAGAGAGAGAGAGAGTACGTAAGCTACACTCTGTAAGTGACGTCACGAAATGATCGTTTACCGCATGTACTCTTGTAGTAAAATTGCCCAAAATTCCCCGATACTTTTTTACTTAAATAAAGAGACAGCATCTGAGTGAGCTTTCCCTTTTTCCTTGACACCAATTTCCATTAGTTCATCTCATCTCATTTTCTCTGTCTAACTTTCTCTTAAAAATCAAGGACAATTAAAAACTCTTCATCAGAGAGGAGAAACATCAAAGAGGAGAGAACGTCCTTTGAATCATTAACGCTATTATCATTTAGGAGGTAGGTATTAAGTAGGTGCACACTTTCTTCAACTTATCGGAAAGTTCTGGTGGAATGAAAAATTAAAACGGCTTTTTTTCTCCAGTTAAGATGAGGAATTCAATTGCTCTTCTTTTTTAATCGAAATGAAATAAGCATAAGAGCAAAACTTGTGCAGTGTATAGGTATGCGAATGTCACGAGTATTTCCTTCCTCAATTGTCCTGGTTCGAAAGTACCCGCGGCATCCTGTCTTCGGCGGAAACCTTCAGGGAAATATGAACTCGTGTTGTACAACTTTATAGGATCATTAAGCCTTTCCTGTTGTAACCTTCTTGGATGAGGATAGAAATTGGCTTATATTTTATAGTAACTTTTTTGTTCAATATTTATACGTATGTACCTGGATTTTTTTGGGTTAAGTGCTTTCTTATTCTTATCGCTCGATTGTAATCCCAATTGACTATCGAATCTCCACAGGATCAGAATTTTAATTTCCTCTCTCTCTCTAACTCTTTCTTGCTAACACTGCTCCATAATGTGTACTTTTAGGTTGCTACCTCCGAGAAAATGTTATGCAGGAAAATGCAAGTCTAAACTTGTGTGAACAGAATTCGTTTTGTACAACCTCACATTTTTCCTGCTGCGACTCCCTCATGCATCTACAAAAGAGGCTACAACGCAAGAGGGAAAAGTTTTTTCTTCCCTGAAGTAAAAAAGTACCTATAATTTGTTCGAATTTCGCGTCTTTATTGATACCCGCTCTTACCACTAGTTGAGTTTTCATCTGGAGAAACTTTTTGTACTCTTTTTTTTTAAAAAAAAAGAACCAATACCAAAAGATGTGTTTCTTTTCGGGGTAGTAATTAGGCTGCTTAAGTTAGTTTGGCAAGGCGCACAACGTGCTCTCTGTTTTCTTGTCGGAAAAGAAAGATTAAATATTATGATTAAATTAACCTCTTTTAATTTCTTGGAAGGAAGGTAAAGGAAAGTCCGTGAATAATATTTTTAATGAGAAATGTTCACTTCCTTTTTGGTGAATAATTGATGGGCTTTCAGTGAAGGTTTCGTGGTAAAAAGATCATTATAAAGTTCACTGCCTACTAAGCTTTTTCCTTGTTCTAACCATTAAGTCGTTACTATTATTATTAATAATTGTTTTCTCTCGCTGGAAGCGCCAATCAATATCAACTAGTTTGTTGCGGAAAGGTATATTCCTCTTGTTTTTGTCGGTCTGGGTTTTTTTCCAGTGGAAACTAGGAAGCATTAAGGTAAACACAAAGTATAAGCTAATGTAGCTATTCATTATTTAACTATTATGCGCACAAAATATAATATTACTGTATGCTTGTCTGTGTATTTTTAGTTACAAGGCTGAACAGGTACAATTATATTCCTGGAGAATAGAAGGTACTGGAAGCGTGCTCTCCTTTGATTTTCTCTGTTCTACTCTAGGAAAAAATTGAAATAGGTACACACGTTTTACCTTCTGGTAGACATTATTACACTTAGAGACCCGCCAGTATTTTTATGCTTGTAATTTATAATAATAATGGAGCACAAGAGTAGACAAAATACAGAGGGCAAGCCAGGTGCAACTAATCACTAATTAGGGAGAATTGAGACGAGCGCGGTGTGCTCGTTCACTCTCAACCAGTGGCGACAAGGGGCAGAAGGAAGGTATGTGCTCCACAATAGAAAGAAAGAAGGCGACCAGGGTAATAATATCAAACTGCTCTGAAGATTTATAAAAGCGTGCAGTTGTTGGGATATCGTTCCATCCACATTGCTGCTCCGTAATGTCGCTGTTGTAACATGATAAAATATTAGACACGCAGAGCCCCTCTGGCTCCTTCACTGGCTCCGTGCCTGTGCCTCCCCCATGTGATCCTCTCCTCCTTTTTCTCTTGTCATGGTTGTGTCCATATATAAAAATAATAAGTAATGATGATGATAATAGATTTGAAGAGCGTTTGCTCTCTCTTTTCACGGGTGTGCTTTCTATTGTTTCAATGTTGTACATTATTTTTTGTTTCAAGCTTTTGCTTCCCGTGTAATTCTCTCTATGTATGTTTGCGTCACTGTGAAAAAATGGTTCACCAAAATAGCATCAACGTCACCATTTCGGCCTCAAGTCACCGGATGTTCTACATGACCACTTTTTCTTTCCTTCGCATAAATATTAACAACGGGAAAAAGAGAACAACCAAAATATATTTCATTTTTTGGCAAAAAAAGTAATGAACAAAGTGCCGAGTTAATACATTATTTTTTACCTTTCCTTCCATAAAAGTGACCACCGTGTGACTACCTTATACTTCTTTCATAATGATATTCTAGGTACGTTTCTACCGCATAGACTAACTTCTGTATAAAACTAGGTTTACCAGTAGTACAATGGTCTATGCAGTGGAATGGAATTACTCTTGTTGCTTTCATTCTTAAAATGGCACTACACCCGAGAATTTTAAATTGCATGGTGTACTCCATCCTATTATTCTGCAACGCGGCGTTGCTCTACAAAAATGGAGGTGGATAAATATGTACTCTTATTACTGACATGTCTACCTTGTGCTTCTAACTTGCTTGAAAATTGAGAAAAAATTTAAACTTGTTTCCCGTCCACGGAACCATTGGGAAAGTGGTTTGTTCCTTCCTAGTCCTGCTTCTGGAAGCTGTTGTTTCAGTCGGTTTTATTACTCGTATTAAAAAATACGGAGAAAGCTTGCGAAAAAGCAAGGAAAGTGGCAAGTAGAGTGGAGTACCTTGGTGTGTGGGTTCTTTTTTTGTTTTTCCACTTCATCTTGAATTCTTATACCATATTATTCTCGGAAGTTGACCTGCTGCCGCAATGGAAGTGTTTTGGTATATATGGAGCTTGAAATTAAAATTTTATTGAATTCGTCCGTTGACCTATATTTTTTTTACCTTAGCCCAGCAATTGTTACAAGAATGGTGCTTTGCGTATACTCAAGTACCTACGTAGTGGAAGAACACCTCGATTTAAGAATTTTGATTTTCTCTTGAAGGCATAATAATATAGTAAAAATACAAGCATAATGGCATTTTATTTTCATCTCACACCAAAAAACTTTTTAAAACATTTTTTGCATTAGAACTGAAAAAAAGGCAAGGCCGAAAGGGAAATAAAAATGGTCTTCTCTGCTCCATAAAAATCTCCTAGAGAGGTAGGTAGTTGTCCACAGCTGCCTCAATTTTTTAACAGGTTGTCTTATCCTGCTCCGGATGGATGTAAGGAATGTATGTATATGTGTGCGCCTTTATTATAACAATTGATTTCTGGAGTCTCATTTTTCCACCAGGGAAAAGCAAGTTATTTTTTTGCAGGATTTTTAGTTTCTCCTTTTTCCTACTTCCGAATAATATAATAGGCGTCCTTAAATTTTTCATTGTAATTCAACTCCACACTGGAGAAAAGTATATGTACGTCCAAACGTGTCTCTCCTTTTTTTATTTCGCGATAACGCTGAGAAAGCCAAATTGCCCGTTGGAGCTGGGACGAAGTGAAATGGGCAATTCCCATTAATAACAACAAAAGGCGTAGTTATAAAGTAATGAAAGGAACCTGAGACAAATTAAAATGATGCAATAAGAGGACATCTTTTTTTGTCCCCAGACAGAAAAAAAATCGTTGTCAGACAGCCCCATAAAAACAGGAGCGGAGCATCTAATAATTACACTGGGTATAATATAATCCATACAAGTCTTTAATTAATTCTTTATCTCCTACTGTATACTTATATGAAACAAGGTGGCATTAGTGAAAGTATCAATAAAACGGAGTGCGTCATTAAAAATAGTCACAAAAATTTCCTGATTTAGTATGAAAACAAGTTTTTCGTTTGTGACGGTAGAATTTAGCTCTGCTTCGGTAGGTTCACGTTTGCATGTCAGAAGAGAAGCAACACTAAAATTGTTTACATGCTTGTATTTTTTTAAAAGCTAAACAGTCAGCAATTTTTATCTGTTTATGTGCTCCGCTGCACTTTCAAGCTCTCCCACATCAAATCCAGGGATCATGATGGCGCGTTGAACAACTTTTTTATGGATCATCCACCAGGTTTTTGATGTTTTTTGAATTGATAATGGGAATATAATGGAAGTGGAGAAGAGAGGAGAGAAAGAAAGGAATTTCAGGAGAAAAAATAAAGTTGCTTTTATCGGCTCATCATTTTCAGTTATTGTGAGCTGTCTCCGCTCTTGTCTCTGGCACATCAGGGAAGCCAGGATTTTGATGTGAGCACACGGGATGGTAGCGTGAGACAATATATTATTGTGAACAACATGAGCACCTCCATTATGAGAAAACAATTGCTATGTAATATTTGGAGTTGTTCAGCTGCACTTTTTTTACTGCACACACATAACTTACATGTTCTTGTACACCAGAACGTGTGCCTTCCTCCATTATGGAGGCAAGGGGGAAAATAATGGCTCCTCCTACAAAAAAGTGCAGACAGGAAGCAAAATTATAATAACGAGATGACATGCAAGGAAACAAGAAAAAATGATGGAAACACGTGCCACTGAATGTTTCTATCAATCCATTGTATCCTATGTAAATTGTATTTAACTTGGAGAAAATTGTGCGTGTCTGCTGTGATAATTGAAGCCATAATGTTTTGACTACACATTTCTCTGAAAAAAGGAAACCTTTTATTTTGCAAATTTGTTTGAGATAAAACAAACATGGACCTTATAATTGCAATGAATTCTCACGATTCACCCGTTCCAGGGAAAAACTTTGTTTTCATAATCAATCAACCCTGGCTCCACAATAATTATTGCAACAAAAAAAGAGAACATTGTGCAGTGTCTTGTCATTTGAAAACGGAAAAATGTGTGTTGCTGTTGGAGTATGGAACAAAACAACTCTGTGCATATTAATTATCCACATAACGAATGACTGAAGGGGACATGCCTCCGTGCATTTTTTGTACATTCTGCAAACTATTTTTTTGCCTCCAGAGTGGAGCACATTTGGCGGGTGAGCGACAGGGCGATATTTTATGCCCGTGCGTGACGTATTAAGCTAATGAAATTAAGTGATGGCGATGTCAACTCGTTGCTGGAATGCACCTCATAATACTCTGATGTTCATTAATTGCTCTCTCACTTCCTTTATGCACTTTACGTAACATGAATGAGCCACTACTTTGGTGTGAGCCCTCTGTATTATGCAAATTAATGAGAATTTTTTTCATGTAATACACATACGAGTGCAATATTTTTTATTGTAGAGGGAAGCACGCCCCAGGGAGATTTTTTCAAGTCTGCCAAAATCATTATAAGAAGGTTTTCTTAGAAAAAAATTTGCAGAAGGATGGCTTCATGCGTTTTTTTCTTTTATACAATAAATTTTTTCCTATCCCGAGGACAAATTAGTGGAATGGAGCTATAGCTGCTCTGCATAATAACATTAGTCTACCTCAACTTTCCCATTCATCGTAATTTAA
>JAHZNF010004283.1:0-36156 GCA_027744215.1 Troglopedetes dispersus
AACTCATATTATGTCAACTTCCAAAGGGCAACGTAAAAAAGGTAATGTCATTTAGGTACATTTATTATATTTTTATGTTATAATATGCCACTAATGTAGGTATATGTGAAAATTGTGCCTTACCAATTGCCCTACTTATAGCTTCCTGGCACTTTTGAATGCCAATGCGAAAACCATCAGTGTCCTTTCTCACTCGGTGGCCTCTATGAAAGGCAATAAGAGCCTTTTCGAATTCACCCAGTTGAAATAAGGCTTCTGCGTATTGGTATAAACCTTGCGTGTAAGTATCATTAGGATTATTGGGGTCCCACGCAAGTTCAGCGTCCTTTAGAGCTGCTTCGGCAAGACCCAGTTTTAGGTAGCATTGACTCCGGGCCACCAGTGCTCCTTTATGGCTTGGCTGAATTTCTAATGCCTGTACACATAAAAAGAGAAAGTAAGGAAATTATCCAATTATAGTGTGTTCTACTGCAACTTCTTGGTTTGTTCCCTATTCGTCACACATTTTCTGGAAGAAGTTTCGTAACTTGGCTTGGTCAGGCGAAATACTCTTCAGCAAAAATTATCACATGCAATAAAGGAACGGTTGATTTAGTAGTAGTTATCTTAGGCAAAACCTTTATATTTTCAATGTTGTATCAAATTATCACAAAATACGCCATTTGTTTTTAAAATTCCATTTTTTGCAAAACAGAAAACCTTATTTAATGTTTGTAGTGCTGCTTCAGGTTGTTTTTTAACTTTCATTTGATAAGCGGCCTCCCCCAACAAAGCCCCTATCACATAGTCTTCCCCACTCAGGAAACTAATCGACAGCCGCATTTTCCTATCTCGCTTCTTTTTAGCCTTCAATGACTGTTTAATGTCCTTAGAACCAAGTGTAACAGCCGCAGCTCTATCTTTATCAGTGAAAACTTCTTCTGCTTTTCTCCGTTTGACGCGAGCTTTTCTCCCAAATTTTCTTCCGGACGAAGGGAGTGCCTCTTGCTGGGCAGCTCTTCGCTTCTCTTCTTGGGCATCCTGAGACGCCAGTGACATTTTACGGATTTCATTAAGCAGGTCTTGAGGACTTGGTTTGAAGGATGGGCGCCGAACTGCCGAACCGCTTCGAGATCTTACCGCAGAGCCATCTTAAAATTTAAAAAAAATCACTAGTCATTAAACATGTCTAGAATAAATAGTGAAGTAAAATGGTAATAAATTTTCCAATTTTTTAAAATTTTTATGCCTCCTTACCTTTCCCACTTCCACTCCTTTTTATCTTATCACTTGCAGAAGCTGTCGCATCAGAAGTCGCTGCAGTTGCAGCAGCAGCAGTTGCAGCAGCAGCAGTTGCAGCAGCAGCAGTTGCAGACGCTGTTGGCTGTTGCGGGCGTTCAGCCTCCATTTCCAAAGTTGCTGAAAATTCAACTCTCTTGGCAAATCTGGCTCCTTGCCTACCATTTGGGAACTGAGAGGCTTTTGATAATTGGTAGCTACCAATACTCAAGTGTGCTACTGCTGATGAAGGTGTAGTAGCTGGTACGATCGGTGGGAGCTGTACCAAGTGCTCGCTTTCTTTTTGTGGTTTTGCCACTATTACCTGGCTCTGCAGGGTTGTGCTGCTGAGCAGCAGTCCATGCCGCAGTGCACTTTCTCCAGGTACCTGGTTATTAGAAGGTGTAACTTCTCCAAGCTCAATGGCCTTACCCACATCGGTAGAAAGGATGGAATTCTGAAGGAGCGGCAATGATGGTGATGATGATGAAGACTTTAGTGGTATAGGTAGCTTAATACTGTCATGATATGCTCTACTACTGCTAATGCGACCCGCTCTGGTCCTGTTGTCATTTCCCCTTCCTTTCTGAACCAATGCAGCAAATGAAGGTGATATGTTTAATGACGGGCTGCCAGGAAGAGGTTCTGATGGGGAGAGCGTTCGTCTTGTAGGCGGAGCGGCTTTGTATCCATTAGTCGCCTCATTAATCTTGTTGCTCGCTGAGTTCTCATTATCATTATACTCTATTGTTTTTTCGACAATTTTTACAGTTTTAACAGTGGTCACTTTCTTTGTTGCGAGAAGTGGTGCCAGGATTGGCGATGGTGAAGGTGCGTAGCTTGGCACTTGCTCTTCCTCATCGTCGTCATCGTTCTCATCCTCATCGTCACATCCAATACTTTTCCACATGCTCAGGTCCAACTTGCCTTTCAGAGAAATGTCCGACAAGGACGGCTTCCTGCTGGCCGCAATCGAGGATAAGATGGTCGAAGCAACTTTTGAAAATAACAGGGTGCCCATTTTGGGAAAAAGAACTATTAGATATATTTTCCACTAGCTTTCCGGCAGAACCACGGGAGTAGACAACGTTGCTCTGTATAATCAATCAAGTAATGGAAGCTTGAGATCCATTTACGTATGAAAGGAGATGAGAGATGAAAGTCAGCCACCCATCGTCAACTCAGTGGCCAGTTACAAAAATGAGTGTGAATGGGGAAGTTAATTCATCGCATGCACACTATAACACAAGGATGCACCACCGGTTGGAAGAAATAATTTATTTATATTTTGTACACAGCCTTCTTCCTTTGACAGACGAAAATAGCTACTCAATAATTCCGTTTGTTTGTTTGGAAACATTAATCTCACTGCTTGACGCCCCAGTTGTCACTTTTTTTTCTGTTCATCCAAACTCCCAGCAATTATTGCACACACTCTAATGGAAGATTTAAAAAACCAGCTTGTGCGACCACTTTTTTCCTGTGAATTGCATATGATAAGATATCGACAAAATGACTTGCGAGGGGAAGATTATGATCCGATTCTTTGAATTGGAAGTTTTCTAAAACATATTTCACAACTGATCGGTGACTAGGAGTGAATGATGGAAACCATTTGGGTGGAAACATCTGCGTAACTTCCCGTTATGGAATTGTGGATGGGTACTTACAACATGCAGCTATTTCGAACAATGTACCATACGCTGTTTCGTTGCAACATTATGAACGAGGATAGCTAATTAAATGGAAGCATATCTTTACCATCCTAGATTTTGGTTAGTGGTACAACCACGTCTATTTTCGCCAACCATTCTTATATTTGCATGGATGAGGAATGTCATATATAATTATGGCGATTTTGTCAATAAAGAGGAGGGCCGTAAACATACTCTCCACTCGAACAAACAAAAGGCAATAATATGGAATCTTCAAGTACTTTTAATGTATCGTATCCGCCCTCTTCTGTGCTATCACGGATATTGCGGATCCTGGCTCCTATTGTGTTTTTAATGATACATATATGGGAGAGGAGGATTAATCATACATCTCGCATTTGTCTACATTCCAAAATACGTTCGACCAAGTAATTCTGCTCGTCCATGGTCTGCCCATAATATACAGAAATATCTAGTAGGTTAAAAAAACACAATTTTTATGCATTACACATGCATCTTCTTGTCTTGTAATATATTTTTTGGCATCTGTGACAGGCAGGAGCACCACAGGAAAGCGAACTGTGATTTGTGTTTTTTCTGACTTGGCACAAAATGAGAAAGTTGTGCTGCTCCAGGATTGTAGCTTGATGGGAGAAATATTGTAAATAAACTTCATAAACTGGACTATGGCGAAATCTCAGTGGGTTGTTGCCGAGAGACTTGTGAAACGAAAACAGACCGTAACTGGCGGTGCAAGGGTGGCTCCTCTGGCTACCTTGCTGCAGCAGAAGCAAAACTTACGACTAGGTTAGCGATCTTGACGAAGGCAAGAATACCAGTTACCAAACCAAACTAGGTATGTGCAAGTGAAAGAGAAATTTTTATTTTCAAAAAATTTACGATGTGGTTGAGTTTTTACTACATTTTGGTCTTTTATTTCAAACGAGTCGAATCGATTGGATTGTTGTATAATAAAGCGTAATGTGAATCGCAGAAGCTGAAAAGCTTTAACGATACCACAGCAGTGGTTTCTTTTTCACCGGAAGGGAAAAATGAATCAATATTCCATTGTTTTCTTTGCTTTACTAACGCTTCAGATAAGAGATGTATGCACATATGAACCATTGGGATAGCAGAGAACTGCATTCAAAAGTTAACTTTTGAAGCTATCCCTGGAAAAATGAAGAATCGGAAACGAAGGGTGGAAATCCTAATTCTAACTTTTGTTGCTACTGCCATAATGGCTTTATTTTCGATTACACATGTAAAAAATGACACATTGACACGTGTGAAGTGTTCTATATCATTATTGTTTGAGAAAAAGAGTGAGGATCATTTTATATGACCATGAATCACGATAACCATATTATGCAATGTTGCATTCATCGGTTATATTATAGATAGTTCAGCGTGGATTCCGGAAGTTAGTTCATTTTTATACATTAATCACTGCCTCCACGGGATCGTTTTGTCTTACGTCCAAATTAAATCGATTTATTCAAGTCATTAATTATTCACACGTGTACACGTAATTTTTGTTGACATAAAACACATTCGAAATGCATAGTTTAGACTCACTACTACAGTCTGGCTCACTAATGCTTGCATTATAACTTGAGAGTAAGTATCCCGTTCAGAAAAAAGTTTTCCAAGAAAATAAGCTCCTAATGGATTGCCTTGATCTATAAAGAGAAAGTTTGTGTTCACGCTTAAAGGATACCCGAAATAAACTGCCACCATAAACCAATGTCATACATCATCACTGCACGCGAAAGAACAAAGGAAACTTTGGAATATTGCCTAAGAATATGCAGGTATCTACTACTAGCGCACACATATATAATAATAAAGAATGTATATGAGTCCAAGAATCTAATTTCTGTACCGTATAATACTATTCTCTCTGAGTGAAAGTAAAGAGGAACAAATTTTTGAATAGAACTAGTCACCTTCTATTTTGCAGGTATTCAATTGAATGTTTTCATAATACTAGAACGTAATCGGTCACAGGAATTTTCTCATAAAAGGTAGAAACTTGAGACCAACCTTAGCAAAAGAAAGAATTGCCTTGTGCATTTCTCCTACGCGCAAAAACATTGCTCCTTCCGTGAAGTACGAGGAAAAATCCCGAACTGCCGGCTGACAAGACTTTTTTCTCGTCCGCTTCCTTTGTTGCTGCGGTTGAGTACTGCGGCGAGAGTCCGAACCACCAGCGGCGCCTCCTCCCATGTTGCACTTGCAATGATGTGGAGATTTTGCACTTTCAACTTTAAAACATAAACTTTAAATTTTATTCTCAACAGACGAAAAAATTCTGGAAACGGTTGTCGCCCAAAAACCAAGCCGAAAATTTTACTCAAGAAGGAGAAATAACCCGGAAGACCTCTCCGTGTTCGCAATAGATAAAAAGTGAAAAGATGAACCTTTGGTCCGTCCCGTATTTATACACGGATGTCAAATGAACACCTGACATGACACGATGCTGTAGTTGGTAGGTATCAGCCACGAGTTATGAGCTTCCCTTTCGCCAAAGTATTACTGCAAATGTATTTCCGCTAACATGCAATGCAATATTCATAAACGGACCCCCAGCCGAATTTTCATGGATGTTGTTAGTGTTTAGATGTAGATTTAAAAAATGAATATCATTTAATTTTCTCCAGGCAATATCTGAAAGCTTTTTTTCTGCATGTCGGCTTCGTCACAAAAAAACCAACTTGCTTACATTACACATTTCCTTCCACGCCGTGTACCATGTCCTCGTTCATCATAAACAGGGAAGTTATTATCTCCTGCTACTATTATTATTTTTTATGATCGGCTTCATTCTTAAATGGACACCTAATTCTAGGGTTGCGTGCCAAGTCAAATCAGGTAGTGGAGGTGCCGCTGATTGCATGCATGTCTTGATGGAATTTTCATTTCGTTTCTTCCACGCCATTCCTTCTTCCGACTTGTCAATAAATATTAGATTTCATTATTATTGCTAACTCTGTGCATTTATGTATTTACAACAGGAACAGAGGGGTGGTAGAATTCCGAAATTGGAATGCAAAGTACAGACATCTATTCAAATTGCGTGCACCTGTACTGTAGACAAGACACCGTAATTGGCAATTGATACTAGTAGCTGCGCCAACATCTCCTTGATTGTTTCGCTTTACATAAATTTAAATTGAGTGAAGTCAATCACTTGCTAGGATGAAATACGAGGTTTACTCCAAAAGTCGTTGCGCATGTTCAGACGTCTCTAATAAACTCAGAAAGAAGTATTAAATTTTACACTGAGCATACCAGCGGGCAGCCCATTTTATCTGCTTTCTACTTGTCATTCAAAGCGTATATTTATGTTTTGTTACATAACACGATGATGGGAATCCTTGCGATTTTTGAAACAACGCGCATGGATACGTGGAGAAAGCTCAATGAATTCCCTTTCTTCTAACGCAAAAGCCTCATTATGCTTCCATAAATGCACGTGGATAAGTTATATATCCTCAACATTGGGCAAGGACTTGCTGACTCTACCTCGTATTCAACAGTCGACTTCTACATTAACTCTGCTGGGTATGATGGGTTCGTTTAATGATTATGATGAGTAGCACATTACAGTTCTTGTAAAAGTTGATGAAAATCTCGAGGTAAGCTGCAGACTTGGTTTTATAAGGAATGTTATTGAAGTTATTTGATACGCGTGTTGGTAATTCGCGACTTGTTTCATAAACAAGTGCCTATATGCTGTCTCTATTATTATTTCCATACGAAGGTGCTTTATACGACACTGGAATAGGCAAATGCTTTTGAAAATGACTTTTTTAAATTTACCGATATGGTAGAAAGCTGATCACGAAAGAAACAAGCAAGACTGGCGTTTCTCCACCAGTAATATTGACATGTCGCGTGAACAAATGTCACGATAAAATTTGAGGAACCATCCCAAAAGAGTCAACCTTGTTTGGGGTGAGAAACTCGATGCAACTTGGTCAATTTTTACTTGACATTTATAACGAAGGTCCAGTTATCTTGGCTTGCAAGACAGGTTCCAAAACTTCCAATTGGGTAGTAGCGTTGTTCCTTAATCTTCCACCCACAAGTGATGAAACAAGCACAACGATAAAAAGCTAGTCAAAAGCAGCGAATGTAGCGACTTCTTTCCTACATCCGAAGAAGCAGATCGTTCTGTAAGAAAGTTGAATAGGAGAGGTATCTCCAACACGTAAGATGGCGAGACTAGCAGATTCAATATTAACGCCTTAGCAGGATCAAACTTCACTTTCTCTTTACTCCTTCAGCAATTCTTCCATTATGCATTGTGGCAACTTTTTATTTTTCATGTTGTCGACCATGTAAAATGCAAATTGTAAACCTGAATAGGATTCAAATGGTGAAATTTTGTACAAAAGTACAAGATGATGTCGTATACCTAATTAATTTGTCAGTGTTCAAAAATTTATTTGAATATATCAAAAACTGAATTTAAAAATTATACAATTAATTAAAAATAGGATAAGCTACTGTGTGAAAATAATGTACATCCTGGCGTAAATAATTTTAGTACTAATACGTGTTGAAGAAATTTTAATTTCGCTGGGCTCATATGCCGACTGCCGACTACCAGACTACGATCCCGCTGAGTTAGAACTCCTCTTTTTGAGGTACATCCTTGCCACTAATTTTCTCCGTAATTATAACAGGCTCATCACCACCGACTCGTTTAACATGAGGGAAGCAGGGATCCTTTACACCTCGAGTTTTTAAGCCAGCCTTCCTTCGCTCCCGTTTCGTTTTCCGATGAGCTCGCACAACTTTTGCGGCTCCCGACAAAGGGTCCGTTTCAGTTCCACTGAATACCACGAAAACTCGGTGATCTTTGGCTGCTCGCGTCCAAGTTGGAGGCATGCAAAACACACAAGCATAAATATTCAATAAAGAGCTCCAATATTTGATGCGGAAAAATAAATTTTGATACTACTTTGCTGGATAAGGAGATACATGTGAGAATTCCGTGAATACCTATGGCAAGCAGTATTTCATAACTTCTAGTCTGGATGCGGAGAAATTGCAGGTCATTCTGTGGATCTGGGTCTCGAATCACAGCCGTGCCAAGTTGCTCAACAAATTTCATTTGCTTCCTCCAAAAGTGAGTAAGATGATGATCAAACGTGGTATCGATAACAATCCCTTTAAAAAATTATATCCATCCCTCATAATTTACGTAGTCATAATTTTCATGCCAAACACTCGCTCAACTCTTACATACATAGCTACTCGATGAAATTAGTGCTTCCTTGCAAAGGAAAATAAGTTGACTAAATGCGACAACAGAGCTTGCTCGTTCATGGAATAATTATGAATACTTACACTTCTCGGTGGTGACCAGTACCCCGTAAACGCCTTTGGACATGTTGAGGCGCTTAACAGACTCCTCCAATTTGCGACGGCGATGAGCCCGCAGTTCCGCATGGTTCATTGACGACTGGAATAAATTAACAAGGAAAACCCATTTATTACAACGAGAAAACTGCGTACCGCGACGATGACAGTTTGCCTATCATATTAATAAAAATGTATATTGCCACACGAGAAACTATGCTGGCTCATACCACGTCCTCCATTTCTCTGGAACTAGGAGAAATTATTATGAATGAGCAAAATGCCACTGTACGAGGAAAAAAAATGAGCGGAGAATTCTGTTCGGATCCCGAAATAAATTTGCACATTCAAATTTATTCAGGCACGTTCTCCTTACCAGTGTAAATTGATGGTATCTGAAAACCTGAAATTGTGTGAAACATGCCCCAGTGAATTTTTGTTGATCGAATGGGTCGTTATTGACCAAACCGGAGCCGCTCTCGCTCACGAAAAAAACTATTTGCACTCCAGCGTATCCGTAACAACTTTCACCAGTGAATATATATGAGTCTCCTCTACGTTTTTTTTTCAAAATGGTTTCACTTGCTTTGGCCGTTGTTGTTACACGCGGACATGATCTCATCTAGCTCTATCTCTTGGTTCCTCTTCCCGTACATATTTCCACTTATATGCTACTTCCGTGTGCGCCATATACGGAGGGAAAACAAAAAAATCTGATGTAAACAGTATGGTCGGGTTATTATGAGGTTGTGTGTACCATAAAACTCGTAGAGAAATAGTAGTTGTGTACGACTGTGGCTTAAAGCGTTTTTCTCACAATTTTCTACAACAACACACAATGTAGGTAAACTTATCTTCCCGGAAAAACTAGCAACTATCACACAAATAACACCAAGAAGGTGTAGAAGGGAAAGCCTGCTTGCTTGGCTTCCTTTACTTTTCGGCTGTTTCTGACTAGTGCGTTTCGACACACACACATACAATTTTTATTTCCACATGGATGCGGCGTGCTGGAGATACGAGCCTAGCCAGAAGCATGTTATATGCTAAGAGCTACGACTTATGATGAGAACGGCGAATGTTTGGAAAGTACAGGAGGAAACTGAGAATGGGCGGTGGGTGCGTAGTCTTTTTAGTGAAAACATTTCGCAAGTCTCCGGCTCAGTTCCAGTTGATATCTCCAGCTGGACGGATGCGAAGCCAGAAGCAATCCTGTCGCTTTGCTCGTAGTTTCAACTGCAATTTCTAAGCTAGCGCGAGGTGCGTGTTTCTCTGTTGATCCCGCATTCTCACATGTCAGCAACTGATAAAGCCACGTCTGCCGAATATTTGTTCCACACATAGTATTTAGTTGAACACTTCAAACTTTTAAAAACTAGTGCTGCCATAAATTATTCGTGTTGAGTTGTCAGTGTTGAACTAATTCGGAGTGTCATGTAAAAAGTGCAAGAGCTGCGCATTTGGTAGAACACTAATCCAGTAGTTTAATTTTACTTGTGACAATTTACAATCCGTAAGGATCTCTGGTTACGGTTGCAAAGAATTCCTCTTTCGGCAATCTTTTTAGAAATCTAACGTAGATTATAAATTGTAATAAATTAGTGTCAAAAACTAATTATTAAACTTGGATCCATTTCTCATGAATGGAGGTGGAGAAGTAAAAGGTAAATAAAGTTTGCATAGTAAGATTTCTCTCAAATCGAAAGTTTGATAAGGATTGTTTATCAATAAATGAAATATCACAGCTACTTTAGCTACATAACATTGCCAAGTTCTAGCTTTTAGCTAGTAGTTCGATTTTCTGCTGAATGTAAAAGAATACGAGAAAGTGACAATCTGTTTGTAATGGAATAGAAGCTGACTTTTCATAGAAAGACATAATTAGTACCTACTGAGATCAAAAACAAAGTACACTCTTGCAGACATTTGTATACAGAGCGGGTTGCGTGTGACTGTGTCCACTTTTTAATTAAGGGAACGAGAACAATAGCACAGACCAGGGAAATCAATCTCTTTTCCTGTCACGACAAGTCAATCTAATAAACGTCCCCACCACCGATTTTTTTATTTCCACTTGTTCTCTGTCGTGTGATTGAACTTTATTTCCATCCACTTCTTGCTCCACCGACTTTCTCATTCTTACAATCCAATTCTCGTCTTTCTCATCATCACAAATAATAAAATCTGCAACTTTTTCTTTTCTATTTGTATGTTCCTTCGTAAATCGTATTTCCTGTTGCGAAACCAACTCGACGTAAGCCGTGACTCTCATTCTTCATTTTTCGCTTCTAGTGCAAATACTCATAATAATAATTCCGTATAGTAAAAGAGGACAAAGAAATAAATTTTTTTCTTCTATGATAGTTTCCCTCGTGCTCCAAGTTAACTCTGCATGGTGTGTGTGTGTATTCTCTCTTGTGTCATTTCATTCAATCAGTGCACACCACAACACAAGTTGGAGCTGACTCGACCCACAAAACAAAGTCAAGAAGGAAGGAAGCTGAAGAGAAACTTTTTGACTCTCTTTATGAGATTTGAAAAGGAGCTTAAGCTCTCGGCTTTCCCATTTGTCCTCCTCCTGCCTTCATTGAATGCTGTTAATACGAACAAGTTTTTTGGTGAGTGATAGCGAGGAGAAAAGTAAAACTTTGTAAGTTGACTATAACGTACGTGCTCTGCAGCTACTCCGCTGCTAGTGCCATATTCAGCATACTTCGCATCTCCCACAATCTCCAATTTCTTGACGAGTAAATAGTATACCTTGCCGTGTTTATACAATTTACTTTGGAAGAACAAAAAATTCAATCTTGAAACAACCACCACCTTTTCCTTATTTCTGCTTTATTATGTTTTTTTTCAATATAAGAAGATACCCAGGAAGTTGAACTCTTTCTCTCAAGTTTAGTTGTTGTTTTTCTGACTTGTTCTCAATTTTTGGTGCACTCACTCGTAAGTTTAGCAAACACTGGGTGGTTTAGTTGTTAAAAAACAGAATCAGTCATAGAAAAGTGAATTATTAACAAGAGAAACTTGGATTGTTAAACGAATAAGTACGAAGACCAAGCTAACCAAAGAATTCTTCGTGAACTATTTTTTATTCGAATACGAATTTAAAAGTTTGAAATACAAAGTCTGAAAATCGGAAGTTCACGCGTTTAGCGAGCAACCTAGCGGGAGAAGAAACAGTTCAACCAATAAAAGAGAAAAAGTCCAAAGCGGTCACTGAAGAAGTACGGAAAGGTAAGAAGAATGGCATTGCTGAAAGTATAGTAAATGGGACAAAATTAGACTCCAATAGTTCCAACATCTCTTTCAGTTTTCGTTTTTACCCATTGCGCTACTCGAGTTTCCAGGGTACGAATTATTTAGTTGGAGCTTTTCAGTCCACATATTTTTCTGGATTGTTAGCAAATGCTTTATAAACCGAAATGGCATTCTTTAATCGAAGCCAGTCAATTTCAATGAAATTCTCCAAACAGCCAAAGCCTTATAATAGTTCAAATTTTCCCAACATGGAAATTTCAATATAGGCAAAATATGTATGTATGTGTAATATTGTAGGCATACGCTGCGAATAGCCAACTTTTTGGGGTATAGATGTACACAACAAATTTATATTCGTTAGTTAAATTAAAAAGTGTGTCAGCGGGAAACTCTAATGTATTGTTTGAGCCACTTTTTAAAACAAATTAGCATTAGAATTCCAAAAGTTTGAAATAGTGCTGCTCCACTTTGAACTTACTATGCTTGAAATTTCTAAAGCGTAATAATAAACTCTTGCTTTTATGGAAGTCTGATTCTGTGTTTATTATTATTTAGGCAATTTTCTGATTGAATGGAATTGTTGAAGGCGTGAGAAAACTTTCTACTAAATAGACCCAGTTGTTTTTCTCTATCCTTTAATGAAGGAAAGAAAACGCAGTCACTCATGAATCAAAGGATGTATGCATTCACATAGCAGTGCACTGCACATAATAATTCAGTCCTTATGAGATAGTTAGGAAGACTACCCACGTCGACTCACTCCGTATGAAATAAGCGAGTGGTGAGGAAAACGGCACGGAGCGAGTATTTGAGCCGGTCTCAGTGTTGATATCTTGCCTGGCGCTTTTTCTAATGGTGTACATAATATAATCACCGTTTTATTACCGGCTTTATGAGTTTTACTGGTTTCTTGATGCCTTTCTTTAGCTTTCTCACATCTCCCAGCGTTCCCTCGTCTGTCAGCACGTTTTCACTTGAATTGTCTGTGTGTCTCTTGCTACATAGACCTTTCCAAGGGAAGAGGGGAACGGAGAGGAAGGCTCCAACAAGCATACACACACAACAGTAACTTCATGGCCAGAAGAGCACACACACACACGGCTGGTGTGCAAGGAGGAATGTACATTTCGGTACATTAACTTTCTCAAGGATAGCTAATGGAATGAATGACATGTGCCTCCATGCTTCTGGCATTGACTAACACACACGTTCAGAGTTAAACTCATACACGTAGTCCTGCTGGTTAGCCATTTTTTTCTCTTACTAAGGATTTTTATGGTTCCTCCGGGATTATGTTCCCTCTTCTGTTTCCCCTCTTCGTCTGCTGCCATAAACAATCTACAACCTCAGCAGTCGCAATCCCTGCACAAAATTATTTTAGGGGCTATTTCATAATATTATTATCCCGCAATATTTTATTTTAAGACCAATCATAACGCATAATGGTTTTCCAACATGTCTACCTTTAGTGCCTGGGTTTTGTAGTGAAACAAGGGAAACGGAAGGAACCATTATCCACAGAAGAAAATTATAAATTAAGGATGATATAATGACGTGCACATGTCTCTAATTAGCTCGGATTGTGTTACGCCTGACTTGATACTAAAATTATATGTTCATTATTACTTATCAGGGCAGTGTGTTGTGTGCAGTCAACATTTCACCTGTCAGTGGATGCTGACGGTAACATTATTGATTGGTTGGTTGATGGTTGAGTGAAATCCTGGGAAGAAGGGAAGGAAAAAGCGGGGCTTCCTTTTCCGCCTTCGCGCCATACTTACCCTCTTGCCGATATATAAAGCGCAAATTCTTATTGCTCATTTGTTCCGTCTTGCTTTATAGGATTTTTATGGCGGTGTAAACCCTTTTATTTTTATAAATGTGTACAATAATGAATCTCCAAACTGCCATTTGAAAAGAAAAGGGAACGCGTAGGCGTTGCTTCAACCTGCACTCACTCTCTTCAAAGCTATTTATGATGCGTTGATGTGGTTTAATAAGTTTTGGAGGAAAGAAGAAACGAAAAAATGGAGGCAAGTCAAAAGCGCCCGAGCATCACGAGCACAGCTCTATCCGGCATCATAAAATCTGTGGAAGAGTAATTAAGTATGAATCAAAGGCGCTCCCGCCGATTTTACGTAGTAATAAAAGACTTCTATTTTATGTGCCCGCTGGATTGCATATTGTGCCTCTGCGAATGTCCCCTGACTGCGCTAATGGGAGCGAGTAAGATTTAATTTTGTTAAAGGAAAAAGTTTTTAAAAAGGGAAACCAGAGGAAGAAAAAAGGAATGTGATGCGACTCTGGAATCTGGACTATTACTCCATTTTGCTTCTGTAGCGGAACACACACCAATGCTGTAATTACCTATTGACCGTGTGAAGTTCCCTAAATGTACCTATGTATAGTTGCAGTATTCCGACGTGTGCCACTAATCAGAGAACTAAAAGGGAAAGAGCGTGAACACCAGAGACTTGGAGAAAATGAAAAGGACCACGTAAAAGGACTTTTGCTCTTTGGAAGTCTCAAACTTCTACTGACAGAGTCTTTCAGGAGTACAGAGAAGGTTCAATAGAAAATATAAAAGGGTACTCAAAGCAAGCCACGCAGACTTCAAATGGATGAAAGTGATCAAGGTGAAAGAGACCAAATCCAACCAGTCACCACCGCCGCCGCTACCACACTATCGCATTATTTTTAGTCACACGTGTGTCACCATCATGTACTGGGTTTAGTGACGGGGCACATTTCGTTTTGCAGTTCGAAGCACTTTCCACGTTTCCACTTTCTTTTTCATTCCGCTATAAAATGAAGGGAAGTAAAATTGATGCCTGGTTTTGGTCTCTGCGTTCTTCCGTTCGCTTGATCAGGGTATTTTATTCAATACAATTTTTATACCCAAACCAAACTGCGCAAGTAGAGATAAGAGCAGGTAATTTAAGGCAGAAAAGCCACAACCTATTCACAGCAACTTGCTAAAGTTTCACTTTTTTGTCCTTGTTTTAACTGGACAGAAATGAATGCCTGTCTCACTCTGTGGGAAGCTCGAAATACAAAAGGTGGAGAGTCATGGACATGGCCACGAAGTAATCGAGTGAGTGTGTGATAAGTGCTACTCCAACTGATTTTCAAGTTGGTCGTGGTGATGATGATGATGATGATAATGCAATAATAATATCTATTCTACATGCACTGCATGCATAAAAAGAGCAGAGAAAAGGAGCACTGGAGACATTGTCTTCAGTTCCCTCGTGGTCCCCGTCGTAATGGAGTAGAGGCAGGCGAGAAAATGTACAGGAAACGAGCACACGCTGCCCACCTTCTCGCAGAAAGTCTACACACACTGCTTATTTAGCTGAAAATGGATGGTCGGTTTTGCTGTTGTTGTAAGTTGTACATATGTCTATGTCAATGCCGGTTTTTGTGCCTCGTGACGCTTTCCTCCAGTAGCCAAAGGCATATCTTTTATTCTCTTCCTGTGAAAATGAGTGTGGTCGACGGCACAATTCTCTCACGACAGCCACATCGAATAAAGAGACCAGAGGCGAGGTAGCTCCGGTAGATTTGCAGGAAGAGCAGGAGCAGGTCATTAATAAGTCCTTTGAACCTCTGAGGATTCCTCTTTATTACAGTTGGACCAAACCAGTACAATCTCTTCTCATTCACGACTAAGCAAATCTATACAAGGCAACTGTTCATATACAGAATACCTCTGAGTCTTAATGATATGCACATAGCCTTACCCTATCTACAGTACCGCTGTTTACTCTAACTCCTCTCCAGCTTTTCGTGGAAACATATTGCCATATTGAATGTCACAATAAGTACAAAACATAGGTTCCTAGTACCTTCGGGCCATTGTATTTATTTCCTCCGTCTGATAAAACAGGAACTCATCTTCTATTTTTTCGCAAATGTCTCAAGCGGCACATATATGACCATTAACAGCACTTCTTGGATTTTCCCTTTTTTTTTGGCTATTACATTAGCCTTTCTCCCCGACACTGTGCGTGACATGCTGCTGTAAGCAAAAGAGACTTTTGCCTTTGTGTGTCTGTGATCTTTTATTTTGCTCACTGCTCCGCGTGTGATTGAGTAATACACAAGTTGTCGAAGTAATGGTGGTGGTATTCACCATTCACTGTGAGCGTGCCTGTGTGAACAAGCTGGAATAATGGATTGGTCCTTTTCATTCCGTTAAAAATAAGCTTCTCACATATCTTCAGACTAAAGTAGATGCTGCCATTATGTATACATTTTGCCTACAGCTTTACTCCTTTTCGAGAACAGATTGCTGGAAAAAAATTCCGCGACTAGATTGCTTTGGTTTTCTCTTCCTCTTTGCACCGTGCCATTGATAAAGTGCACACTAACATCACGGTCCTCACTCATTTTTCTTTCATTCTCGCCTTGTTCGTTAGGAGAGCGAAAAAGCTGGATTGAACTAGAGTTCTAGGATTAGGTATTCAGAGGAGCAAAAGTTGTTGTTGTGTTTTTTTGTAGTTGTACTAAATCCAGGCACATTTTTTACTTGGGTTCCTCTTGTTGCCACATACCGATTGTAGCAACATTCTCCTCGGCAGCGTTTCCCCAGAATAATATATTATACCCCGGTTTTCCAGCAGAGCAAAGAGTGCTATTTTATGGGAGATGATGAATGGGAGAGGTAATTAGAGCACCCTTTAAGCTTAAACCCATGCCACTTTTTTTACTATTTATTCTTCAGTAGTCACAATTTACTAGAAAACTAACCAGCACAGCACCCCGTGTGTGTCGTAGCTGGTATAGTAAAGCTTAACTTTTCAAATCGCCATATTTTTTGCTGTGCTGGCTGTTCCCTTTGTTCTTCTTGTTCATCTGTGCCTCTTTCTGCTCAGTCAGCCTGGTCCGCTTCTGTTGTGGTAATTTAATGGTTTCGCTAATTGATTACTTGTAGGGAAAATGGTAAATAGGTGGCCCTGCTGAATTTCTAATAGTACTGTTTGCTACCGCGCTCTCGGGAAGTAAACAAGCATAAACATCATATCACCAGCTTTCAATGGGAACAATCGATATTTCCCTAATTAGCTATTCATAGTTATCATCATCATCACTGTTTGCAGAATTTTCTTTAAAAAATGCTGACTTTGTTTATTTTTCTAGTCTTACATTAATATTCCGCGCGTGAGTTTCACCAAAACAAATTTAAAAAAGAGTCCTGACAAAACTTATTTTTATTTCGGCAATGCTTTTTCTAAACAATGTGTCCTTCGTCATTTAGGAATCATCTCGTCACCAGAACGTCACGTTCAATTCCCTCCCTTTCTGTTTTGCTAATGATGACGGGAAAGCAAAATGGAGGGAAGAAAGTTGGCGTTTTTAATGATTCGTATTTTGTTTGAACTTTATTCTTCTTCATAACTTTCCATGCTTGGTCTAATGTTTTTTTGTACAGCTGAAAAAAATGTGGACCAGAAGAACAGAGACGACAAAAAGAGATATATCGCCCGGAACCTCATTAGGCAACAAGAAAATGGGGTTTTGTTGAGTTTTGAAGAGAACAAGATATTTTTTACGTCTCTCTCTCTCTCTGTTTGTGCATATCTCCGGAACTATGACCAACTTTGTTATGCATTAGTGTGCCCCGTGAAGGAGAAAAAAAGGGAAAGCTTTTAAGCTTCTCCTCATTTCCTTTTTCTTGTTCGTGTCTTTGTTCAGCGATAATACTACACTCTATTCCGGACTGACTTGGCTTTTTGGTTTGGCGTATTTATAAGCTTTCTCCCTCTTAATGTATGCCAATAATATACTGGCCTGCTTTGAATGTCGTCGAGACGTCCTTGTGCAAGAATAAAAAAAATGCCTCGAAAAGAATAGTTCCTGCTTAAGCACGTCAAATGAACACGGACACACAGAGAAGAAGTGAGAGAAAGCCAAAGCCTTTCCTCCCTTCATTATTTTTTCCTTTCTTCTCCGCTCATCTTATGCTTCTGAACTATTCACTTTCACATTATGATTCCTTCTTCACTTCACTCAAGCCTGTGTAGTTTACTACAAAAAATGAGACAGCAACACAGAAGTAAAAATTTCGGGCGACGGATCTCCTTAACTCGCTTTGCTGTGCATGCCTCGTGCTTTTCCTACTTTACATACTTTATGTCAAGTTTTTGTTCCCGCGGCCGAGGAGTAAAAGCCCGTTCATTTCTGTTGTTGTCAAGCTCTCTGTGAATGGAGGGAAAAATAAAAGAAAAGAATTAAAGAAGCGAAGCGAAGAGCAGAAATAAGCAAGAAACCTCGACGCAACGAATGCACCACTCAAGCTCGTCTCCCTTGTGTCCTCCCTGTCTGACTTTGTCTTCTCCAAAGTTGACTGACTGAAACTGAACTGGAAAGTAGTATTGTGACGATAATGATGACGTAACTGTGACATTCTCCTACCTCTTGTTTCGTATTCAGATATGGTAAGGGGAATGATGACAGCGTGGTGAGCAGGAAACAGACCACATTGTATACTCCGTAGCCCACTTGAAAAGCCATTTGGAAATGAAAGTGGGCGTGGATGAAAGAAAAGACGGAGGAAATGGGAATGTATGTTTTTTTGGGGAACAAGAACAAGAGGCAATCTTGAGCATTATGCTCCATTACTGATTACGACGTCGTTGACAACATGGAAGTTTTTTTTGGCAAATGAGAAAAAAGAACAAAGGTAAACAAAAGGGGGAAAACGGAGGAAACACTGAAAACTGCAACTTGAGCAGTTTTTCCTTCTCTCGTCATCTTCGCTGGCTTTTCCCTTCCTTTACACAACAAGGAAGGAAAATGAAATGAGAATGAATGACAAGGCGGGAAGAAAAGACAAGCGGAAAATTTTCATTTTCCTGGATTTTTCCACTTTTTCTTAACGTTGAAGGGTTTATCTTTAAAAAGTCCAGAGGAAAACTTGAAGTCTGAACAAACACAAAGAAGTGGTCCTCTGAAAGTTTCTTTGTTTGGGTTTTTGTTTATTTTAATAGAAGAATATGATAATTATGACCATGATGAAAGAACGCTGCTGGTGGAGATGATACAGAGGTAGCTTCCGTAAGTATGTGTTTTAGTTCTGGCATTAAAGAGATATCTGAAAAGTTGAAATTTGGATGTTACGCTGTGCACGCATGTAGTACTTTCTTAATTTAAAATTTTCCACTAACTTCCCCAGTCGTTTTTTGTTCACCCAACTCTCTACTTTTTTAAAGTGGAGCAATAATGACGTGGTGCTTGTCTCATCTTTCAAATCTTACTAGAGTTATCTTGAAGCAGGCGGAGAGGATGGGTTGTTGGTGGAAATGCAGGAGTTTGTTTCAAAGAAAACTGGTTGTTTTCACAACTTTACTGCCGCTTCCGATCATACTTACTCATTTGTATTTGGTTAAAGTTGTTCAACTGTGGTTATAAAGCGTTTTTAGACACAAGACCTAAATTATAAAGCTATGCTGTCCTCCCCGCTTGCTTCAGAAGGACAGAAAATTTAGATGACGTTTCACATGCAGGTTTTGAGTTACATTTCCTTATGGACCAGCATGCATTGTTCGTTGCTTGCTTCAAGTTCAAAGTTCCTAGTCTTAATTTAAATATACAAACTTATGTACTTGTTAACGCTTAGCTGAGCCTGCAGTTGAGTGCAAGCACCGCTATCTAGATCTCCTCGACATTTTCCTTTCAATTTTATTTACCGTGAGGAAAAGATGGAAATGAAGACAACCAGACCAGCATGCCATGCCTGTTATTATTCCCCCGTTATGTCATCACAATTTGTGCGCAAAAACTTTGTAATATATTACTTCACAAAAGTACAAGGACACCACCACTCCGGCTTCCCATGTTGGTTGGGTTCCCTACTTCTTTGTTTCTAGTTCTGACAATAACAAGCCTTGAACACGTATTCAAGGCGATTCGAAGTGAAAATGGACATCAAAACCAAGCTACCACCATATCTCCATTTCTTTGCATTTCTCAAGCTTCCCATTTCTTCATCCTTTTCAGTCTTGTGCATTGATAGCTCTCTTATTGCAAATTATTACTGCTCTTCTCATCTGAAAGTTTTCTTCCCTCCGAAGAACAAAACAAAAAGACAATTGGTTTTTCAGTTTGCTTTTAAGTAAAAACATTCTAAAGGTAGCAGGGTGCTGCTGAGCAAAAGATGCCAAGGAAGCAGGGAGAATTAAACGAAGAAGAAGGAAAAGGAAAGTACAAAACACGGTTGCTCTTGAACACAGATCCTCATTCTTCTTTCTCTCATTCTTTAATACGGAATGAACTACTTTTTAAAAAATCTTTTTTATGTTGATGACGATGGTGGTGCTGGTTTGGTCCCACGTATTATTGAGCCACTTCATGGAAACTACATTTATACCTACTTATTATACGGAAGTGGCAGTCAGTGAAAGTAGAGATGGGAAACTTGGCAAACTTTTAATGTTATTGTATACACGCAGAGCATCGCACACACAGATACTTTTTCCTGGTGCTATTCTCAAATAAAGATGTTCAATATTGGTATTAGTGGGAGCGTCCTTTTTCGTCAGAGAGACAGAGAGAGGTCTTTTCCGTCTCTATTTTTTTGTCCCTGATACGAGTATATATTTTTATGGGAATTTTTTTATGATGGTGAACGCTCCATGAATACAGCATTCGTGGCTCTCGTCACCGTAGGATTCCTATATAATACTAATAATATTCGTGGTGGCGGTCCAAAAATATATTTTTAAGAATCCAGGAAGAGAATTGGACGTATTTCTAGTTGAGAGTAGCACACTTACAAATAAATGGAGTGGGTCGTCAGAGAATGTATACTAGTTGGATTGAGATGCCTTTGGAGTGGGAAGGATGGAATACATTGTCGTTCCTGTCACTACTCCACAGACGCAATAATGTGGACGTTATTATTAGTATTATTATTGTTGAACTCTTCGCCTCGCCTCCCAAGTCAAAATAATACGATTAGATCAATATGTGTCACATTCCCTCTTTCTTTCCGAGGAAGATGATGATGATCATAACATTATTAAAGTTGGATGCGTAATATTGTACTGAATTGGAATTTTCTCCTTCTCCCTTCATGCATCCAAGTCATCACGCAAAAGATGCTCCTGTCTTACTTACTTTGGATTAGTGGAAAAGTAAACGTTCTCGAAACAACTTGGCGATATTATTATTGCTCGAGTGGAAGAGAAAAACTATGTCATCAGAAGAAGACTGAATGGTACATATAGGGAAGCTTCTGCTGACTACTTATACATTTATTGCTGTACATTATTACTTTCTCTCATGTTGTAATAATATAATCCATTTCCGTTTTTTTGTATCCTTCATGATGGAAGCAGATGCTGCACAGTTTTTAAGCTCCAGCGTTCCTCAATAATGATACAAAGAGATAATATGCACACAAGCAGTGTGAGAATCTCTAGTTGGAAACTTATTATGAATGAGGACTTTTGTTGAACCAGAACTCTGACTAGTTTTTAGGAGTGGAACCATTGGAGATTCTTTTGCAGTTCTCCTTCTTGGATTCATAATTTGGGAAGATGTAAAAATATAGTGTATCGAATTTCAAGCCCACTCCGAACTTATATACAAAACGCCTGCTGCGCTGCAGATATTTTTTTGGTCGGTTCATTCGTGCCAGAAAATTGGTGTCCAATATTATTATCAGTTCCATGAATACTTATATGAATGCACGCACGCTTTCACTAAAGGAGAAAAATTGTAAATATTCGATCTCCCCTTTCGAGATATGATGCATAACATTTTCCTCTCAACTTGGCTTCAAGTTGTGCTCGAGTATTGGAGTTTGTTGGAGTTCATTGCAGCAAAAAGAAAAGTTTTTTTTCTCTAGTTCATTCCCAACATAGAATAAGAGCACACCAGCAGTTATTGGCATTTACGACGATATTGGGAGCATAGATTGCCGACCATGAGGAAGAGCTTGAGTACAAGAAGCTGGAGAAGGACGGAAAATGGAAGATAGAATGAGGAGCGGAAAAGTTTACTTTTTCTACCAATATTGCCATCATGTCATCGTCATCATAATATTATCATCCGCTTTATTGGACAATGCATTATAAATACATATATAAGGCTGCTTACACAGTTATCGGCAGTAAAAAAACTTTTCACAATGTCCAATGCTGCATAGCATGTCACTACCGTATCACATAGGTATGCAGTAATAATAAGCATAGCGTGGAACGAAAGTATTAAATTCCATCGTTTCTCTCCTATAACGGCAATAAATAATAATCATACAGGAAAAATGTACGAGCGAAGAACGGCATAGAAGCAATATCCGTCACAAGGAAGCAAGCAATTGGTTCGGTGCTGTGATGCGATTACATTGGCAGCAGAAGCCAGGAAGGAAAGCTAAGCAATTGAGAATTTTTGGGCAGATTTTTTGGTCCTCATCAAAAATACTACACCAATAGTGCCACTCATGGTGTCATTCAAGTAAGTAGCAGCACTCTCACATTGCTTTCATCAAGCACCGAAGGCATCTCATCATCACAGTTGACGGCGACTCGACTTCCCCAACTTATACATTTTCATAGATACTCCGATAACTTCCTGAATTGATCCCGCGTGTGCTTCATTATGTCACCACCATCCTTCGATGCCAGTCGCCAGTCTGCGTAATAACAAGTTATTTTGGGAAAATAATTTTTGTTCCATTTTCCCATTAACCATACATGGTAGCATACCACACAAGCCACACTTTTCCAATTTCCAGCAAATAGTTATTTTTTCGGATTGATTGGCTAAATTGGGTGATATTACTGTCGATAATGATGAACATTCCAAAAGATGTGTGAGCCAAGAACGAGAAACAGGCAGCACGATGGCGCTAACGGAGGATGTGACCATTATGACTATAGATATGTATGACAGATAATACCATAGTAGTGCGGCACTGAAAGTGGCGTTAACTCAATTCATGTTCGTAGCTGTTTTAGTCGTCTAATTAAACCCAGTCGTTTCCCATGTGTGCCAGTTTCCGATTCTTCAAATAGTTTGGGTGGAGACGACCACTTGCGCCCGTAACTTTAACTGTTATTATCGTGGTAATAATGATTTCAGTAAACCACCTATCTTGCGGCTTTGTTTTTCATCAAGAAAAGAAAGGTATAAATATTTTCTGCGGGCAGCCAAGTAAACATATGGGAGTAGAGATCGAGAATATTATAGAAAAGTGATGATGATGATAGCGATGGTGAAACAATGTAAAACTAAAAGTGGGCCGCGTTATATGTAACTTTTTCCTGAAATAGTTAGTGGAAAGTTTTGTTCCAAAAAAGACTGTTGTTGGATTGGAGATAAACGAGGGCATTTATCGGGATCCATTCCGTCATCATAATGATGACGGTTATTACGCTCTTGTCGTGTTCCACACTTGTGTTGGTTATTATTAGCCTCTCCATTTACTTCTTGACTGAGATCTGAAAAGAAAACAGGTTTTTTTATCCAAGTTTTTTCTTGTTGAACCGAAACATAATTACATTTAAGGACCTTACCTGTCGCCGCGGTCATTATCCTACTCTCTGGAATCGTCTCCGACTTCGACTGGAGCGATCTGGAAAAAATACATGTGACTGAACTCAGCAATGAGAAAATTAACTGCGCTCGTTACTCAAAGTGTGACACCTGACAAATCTACGTCAGCCGAGCACGGCACCAATTTAAATTAATCGACTTGTACAAGCCTTGCAAACTTCGCTATTCCTGTCATGTTTTATTAATAGCCAGACATAAATCTTCTGTCCCTTATCTTACACGCTGTTTTGAACCATGTTCAAACCTCTAATCTGGTCACTCCAGCTAATTAAAAACCAAAGCAAGAATTCTCAGGAAAGAAACAATCAAAGTGTGAAGTACAATTATAATTATTATCGTCATGAATATTTCTTTATAGTGAACCTACTTTCTGAAGGTTGCTCAAGTTCTCAAAAATTTCTTTCCCTGTCTATGAACCGCATTGCTTTATTCAGCCAAGCCAATAATCTAAAGTTCACCAGCCACCTTCCCCTGCACAAGAAAAGAAAGGTAGAAAAATACGACGTGAAAAACATCCCATAATCCATTCCCTGTGTAAACTTTCATACACGCACTGAAGCTTTTCTTCCAAGCAATCATAAATACTAGTCTGCTGCCTGTAATACTTATTGCTCCCACTATCTTTTCCTTCCCTGAAAATTATCCCCATCTAATGCATAATGGAAGACACATTGTAGTATTATGGGCAATGGGTAGGTATAAAAAACACACACATTTGCTCTCTCTCTCTCTCTCTTTGCACACATACTTTCTCCATCACTCTGTATTTTTTAAAGAAAGGGTTGAGAGCAGAAGAGAGAGAGAGAGAGAAAAAAGAAGTTAAAGTGTGCTCTCCAGCTTTCCAGTCACGTTCCATGTGAAAACCTCTTGGCAGTCATTGCCAGTCCTATTGTTAGCCTTATTATGAGCCGCTTTTTCCTTTCCTTTCTTTTTGCTCAACTATTTTTTTACGTGGCTCTTTTTCTGACGTTATACCATACCTATGTAAACTATATATACGGTTCCCGTATGGTTTTAGTTTTTTTTCTTGCCTCATCTCATTTCATTTGATCGTCATCCTCATCATCCTCATGATCGTGTCTGAAGTGAGTGAGACGGAGAAAAAGCTTTCACTTGTCGTTTCTTCTTCTTCTTGTTCTTCTTTACTTGTGGGTGTTCTGATGCTCGCTCGCTATTTCACTTGTGTATTCAAAATGGAAACAACAAACTGACTGTGAAGCGAACCCAACTGTGTGTATCATTACTGGAGAAAAAACACATATTTTTATTCTTGGACATGAATTTAACAGGAGTCCTTGCCGATGATGAGGATCACGGTGACAAGAAGAGAGAGACAGAGAAGGGAGTAGAGAAAAAGTAGAGGAGTATATATACGTAGCTATAGTTGGGGTCTTCCCATTTTTTTAAACAAACAATTTTTTTTCCTTTTCTAAAGGTTGTCTTTTCCTTTTATTACAGCGTGCCCTTTTTAATTTGACAGTTTTGTGAAGGGTCTTTTCCAATAAAGTGCTGCGTGTGTACTTTCCACGTCTTGGAAGTTGGAAGATGATGGTGACACAATGTTTGCTTTTTGCTGGGGAAGGCTGTTGTTTAAAAGGTATACATTGCCGTCCCTTGAGTTATGTATCAACTTTCTTGTCCACCCACTCACATCCCTACTTGTTTCGAAGAGATCCGAAAATTTAATTTAAAATGCAAGTAAATAAATATAAAAAAGAAGCAATATTACATGCCTTTTAAAAATTCAGAGTCAGGAACGGAAGTGGTAGGTTACCACATCTCGGGTAGGTCTGAAGGAGGAGAATTTATTATGAGAAGTTTGTTGGTTCAACGTTTGTTCCCTTCCGCCACACCTTGGTTCATATAGTTCCCTCAAAATGTAAACACAGAAGGTGGGAAAGCCTGGAAGGAAGTTAAAAGCGAGTTTTTGTTTATTTTTATTATCCAGCTTCCATCCTGGCCATTTGTTATTCCACGGTTTGCCGTATCATGCAGCACCACGCGCTCCCACCAACCTAATCATTATTTGGTTAACTGGTAGATAACGCATTGCCTCGACTCGCCCAACAAAACTGAGGTAAGCACAATATTATTGTAAATGAAGTGGGAAAACCATGCAGCTCCCAGAGAAGAAGAAAGGAGAAAAATCTAATTGTATTTTTTTCTCAAGTTTCCGTCCTTCGGTCTTTTTTATCCTTGTGGTGCGAAAATGAAAGGAGGGCCGGTGCGGCACTTATTTTTGCTTGTAAGGAAGTGTGGTAATAATAACAGTAAGCGATTTTCTTTTCTGCTAAAGCAAATTTGGAAAGAGGAAAAAAGGAGACGAGAAAGGACGCCGGTTCATCGCATGAGTAAATATTTAGTTACGTCGACAAAAAGCAAAGTCCAGGACAAAAGGCGCGCAATCATATTTTCTTCGTCTATGACCAGGTGATGATAACAAGTCGTTTTGATATCACCTCAACTGCATTTTTTGAGTCAAGCTCTTATCATATTTTTAAGGCTTATCTTCCCATAGAAAGCACGAGTTTATTCCAGTTGACTTTGTAAGCGTAAAAAGGAAGAAAAAAACACCCGAAGCGTTTCCCTTTCATATATCCGTTTCCCTTTTTTCATGTTCTGGATTTGTAGACGAAATCAGGGATTTTTCCCGTCCTCACAGACTCCATTTTTTCCTACCACACAAAATCAAATGTAGCAGCGGATAAAAGGGACAAAAACGAACGAAGGGAAAACAAGCAAGAAAATGTGGAGTCAACATGTGCTCCTGCTCGCGTCACAGAGCACATGATAAGCTAAATATGAAACTCATAAAGTTAAGAAAGGAAATGGCTTACTGGATTAGATTTGGTGAAAGCAGACAGGGATAAACTGAAAGAGCCAGGGCTCCTATACGCACACTGCTCCAGTGCTCCACCACCACAGCAGAGAAAAACTTTCTCCAGTACCACAAATAAGCCGTTCCATAGTTCGCTTTTGGTCTGCGACAAAAAAATGTACTACACACGTGTATGCGTGTGTTGACATGATGTGAATGCATCATTACACACAGCCACACACACACCCAAAAACCTACAACGTTTGTCCTTTTCCCTTTCAATGCGTTTCTTCCGTCGTCATCGTTGGTGCAGCTTAGGGGTGGCTGTCTGCCTGCATCGTGGCATACAATTTCTCTCTTCTCTTATTACTCGTTTGCTCGTTCAGCAAAATTGGAATTTCTTTGGTGCCATACTCCTTGCTCAATCGAGCTATATCATTATTCGGAGGGAACGATCCTTCTGCTCCTCTAGGATTGTCTCGTTAGCTGCCTCATTCATTTTCTTCCCCTCTTCTATTTCAATAATGAAAAACAGCCGAACTGACTCGGGTTCCCTTTAACTGCAAAAATACCACAGGAGCACGTACACCAAACAACAAACCCTGAAACTGTTACAAAATGCACAACCAGAGTCAAAGACACAACATAAAGTTCACTAACTGCCGCGTGTGTGGACAACATGGCTAAATTGTGCAATATCGAGGAGTCAGGTGGATACCACGTACATAGATGCAATTTTTGTTTTTGTTGTAACGGAACACTGTTTGTACACTAATGGAGCTTGGAGCTTGTGTAATGCAGGAGGAAAAATGAGAAAAGTGAAAAAGCGTTACAAATTTCAGTCGTGACTGTGATATCAACAAGCTTAAGCTTGGGAGCTTCTCACTCTTTACTCTTCGGCTTTGGGTTTAAAAAAAACTTCCCATATCAAAATCTAATAAGTATGCAATTCGATGCAGTCGCGATCAGCGGAACCATGCCCCATAAATATACTTCAACGAGAAGTTATTCTCTTGTTGAATCAGCGAAAAGGGAAATAGGATCTAGCTGTGTGCATTTTAAAACTCATTTTTTCTCCTTTTTAACCGATTATAATGCACTTGCTCAACAGAACATTATCCAGCACGACTTGATATTCGCAGGAAAAAGCACATGAAAAGAGGTAAAGAAGGAACGTATTTTCCCAAGACTTCCAGGTTTGTATTGTCGGTAGTTTAGTCAGTCATGAGATAGGCTCACTTTTCCCGTCTTGGTGGCTTTATCAAGATCATCATGGCAGTTCATGTATACCTGGTGGTGTTGTGGAGGCAGGAACGTGAGAAGTTGGGGAAACGATGGTGGAATGCTGAATGCATATTAAAAGGAGAAAAAATGGAGACGCGCCGTGAAAACATAAAAATGAGGACGAAAAAAAAGGAAAAACGACTCCCTTACTTTTTGAAGAGAGGCAATGGTGAAAAGTACTTCCAGTTTTGTGTTCAATGCAGCAAGAAACCATTTCGTGGAATTCTATATAGTACTACAAAAGCAAAAAAATTAAGAATGAAATGAGAGAAGCTGGTGCAGAAATGCAAAGCTATTCCTGAAAATGAGAAAGGTACTTATTTTCCAAAAATAACAATGACGCTCCAAAAAACCATTTTACAGAGACCTCCAACCAAAGTCACTTATGCAGTGTATCTCATCCTCATAAAGATGCTATCTAAGGAGAGCAAAACGAAAAGCCAGGTTGTTTGCTGGAGTTGGTACAACAGGAGAAGATGAAATGCAAAATAATTATTTCAAAATGTCAAGGGTACACCTGAAACTCTAAACCTTCACACACAGAGTATGTGTAGAATTCAGTGTTGAATCCTTGAATAATTAACACCATCTTTCCCATTGTGTAATGTGTCATGTTTCGGCCTTTTGTAAAGGTCACAAATACACTGATGTTATGAAATTCTACTACCATTTTCATCAGAATAGATAACAGGAACATTAAACAGAAACGTATTGCATAGAGCCTGTTACGCAGTGGCTCATGCATGTAACTAAACTCATTTATTTTCAGCAGCCGGTGTATCTCCTTACATAAATCTACTCAATGGAACATGTGTGTGGTCTCACGTACAAGTGGGTGGTCCACACAGTCAATTACGAATTCCATTTCCATTCTCGTAATGACACCGAAGATGAGAAAATCGAAAGGGACAGGATCCTTTGCGTATAAATGGTTACATATGTACATCCGAAATATCGCCTGACGTGATTCATTTTTCTGACCTGCATCCCACGCTCTCAGACCAGAACGTGGCCTACTATGAACCCAGTTAGTGGTTACGACAAGAAGAGAAACTGAGCAGGAACTCGAAGAATTAAAAAAAGGCCATGAATTATTCAAAGAACGCAGATGTAATGTACAGAATAGTATGGACGTGTGCCCCATACCTGTATTATGCATTTCAACATGCTTTTTAGTTAAATACGTGGGAATAATTCCCTGCCTATTGTTAGATGGTTGAACAGATGAAGCTCATGAATAATCTGTGTTTTATCTAAACTTTTTAAAGTAGACGTCAAAAATACAAGCGCACTGGGAAAATATCATTTAATGTTACATTATCAAAGAAAAAAAACTTTTTTGTCTCATTCGAGAAATTTTTATTTTACAAGCATAATTTTAGAAGATTGAAATAATAGAAGGTATTTAATAGTCATTATGACCGCCGTGAAGTCATTTCTTAACATTTTGAATTGATGTTATAGCAAGAGCAGTGTAGCAATTGTAGGTCTCCAATAGTCTCCATGTATATTCCAACGAAAATAACACTTATCAGAATTTTCTAAACGAAGCAGTCTGGGCACCATTGTACAATAATGCCTCCCTGAAAAACTGCTTTGCCTAACACTCATCTCATCACATTTGCGTATCGAAGCAATACATCAGTCACCACCACCAAACTTTACTCACTCTTCACAATAACCAAAGTGCAAAAAGGATCACTTTGCCATTACGTAAGGGCAGCAAATGGAGAAACGTCAGGCAACAATGTAAGTTTTTTTAAAACAAACTTATGAAAGGTGGTATGTGAATAGAAAAATACCGAAATGGTTTTTTAAAAAAACCATGCATTAACTAAGAGGGAGTTTGTTGGTGGAGCTGAAAAATTTATCTCCGCCTGTCATCTGCACAAAAGAAGATCATGTATAAAAACAGCATTTACAAGAATGGTCGAGCAGAAGTTAAAACGTAACATGCGTAAGAAAGTAGGAGAAGTCGATAGGACGCTAGAAGTCGAGGGACACGGCATAGCACAACAAAGGGAAAAGTTACTACTGACCACTCACCGTATAAATTTAGTTGTATGTATCCAATTCTAGGTAATGGGCCAAAGTGCTGCATGCAACGCAGACGAGAAAAGAAATAAAATAAATAGGATAACGATTTCCAATAAACCATTTCCCAACTGGAGACCATGTGCCATATACATGTCATAGTGGAGGGATAAATTGACCCTTTTCCTCCAAAAACTATTCTCCAGATCAAATTCTCATCTTTTTTTGGAGAGCTCTGAAGATATCACATGTCGCACATTTCGCTGTTATAAATATATACCTATTTCCATGTGAAAGTCGTGACACTCAAAATTTAACTACAATCCTGGAAAAACGTTATAACTTACTAGGCTTTCTTTGTCTTTTTTTCTGGAAAAAAAGAACGCATCAATGAGGACGGGTACACTACTGCAGGTGACATGGCTAGTTTTACGTAGTTTTCTATTGAACTATTTTTATTCAGTTTATTTGGAAAGCAAAACTAGAAAATATTTACATATATTTACATGTGACATAAAATTAAATTGGTGTGTTTTTTAAATGGGACAATTCTCAAATTTTGCTATTTGAATTCGTTCTCGTAGCTTCAAAATCTTTGTCAGCCTTTATTTAACGTGTTAGACAAAATAAAGCTGACTCGAGAGCTTCGGGTCGAATGAAATCTGATAGCATGACCATTGTCGACGACATTATTATTCTATGATTTGTAGTCATTCCTTCATGAGGCATGCGACAGGTTCTTTTCTAAAAGTTGAGCACAGGGCAAGAGTCTACTAACCTCCTATATATCTCTAGCCCCGTCACAGGAGCAAAAAAGGAACAGACTGTGCAGTATGTAGTGATCCACTGATGCGACACGACCATCTCAAAAAATACGAGCATCCCGGCATCATCATTTCTTTAGCCAACAACCACTGGAGTTCCTTTTCTTCTATTGTTCTACTGGAAAATGTCCAACGTGGGCAAAAAACGGGAACTGGTTGCTTGCTGGTATGTTTCCTCTAAAAATACGAGATATCAGAAGAGTCACATGTGAAATGTATTAGTATTGTCTCATCTCTCCTTTATTCTCCGTTTTTTTGTCTCTGTCTTGTTCTCAATTATCCTTAGTTTCCTTCTTTAAGAAAAAGATGCTCAACACGACTCTCCAGTTTTTTGTGAAATGAATAGCGGTAATCTTACTTACAGACAAGGCAGAACTTGAAAGTCCTGTACGGAAATGGTAATTGCATGAATGGAGAACACGGAGTCCAGAAAGTCTGGAGGGATGACAGTGACATTCATTCTGGGAAGCTTTGAACTGTGCAAGAAGATGAACAGGACCAAATTACTCAGAACAAGAAGAAGCTCCAGAATAAGGAAAAATTTGTTCCTTTGCTTGCACGAAAAGACAAGTCCTCCTGGAAAATTCTTGACAGTTTCATACTTATGTGCTCTCTAAGAGAGGCAGGGCACGAAAAATCATTTTCTTGGTAATGCAATGACGCAAAGTACCTAAAGTGCTTTCCTTTCTTCTATTTTCTTCGTTCCGAAGATTAATCAGAGTGAATTTTCGATATTGCAAGAAAGTAAGGCTAGGAAATCAACGGAGAAAGCAAATACAAATACACTCACGCAATGGCCACATGTTACTTTCCAATCCATCCCATTATTCAACATTCTACTTGACAGTGAAAAAATACTTTCTGTGCTGGCCAAATTCAAAAGGCAAAAGTAAACAAAGTTTTCCCCAAGTGGGCCTCAGAATAAATCTAGGAAAGTGGTCGTCTGATGGTATCGCCATGTAGTAAAATGGTGCGCCATGCATTATGCATGGTACCCTCCTTTTCTTCTGGGAATGGCAAATAAAGTGCGTGTGCATTCTCGATGTGTGTAGTAATTACTGTTAGATGGATGGATGGAGCTATGGAGGCAGGACATGGGACACTGAAAACGTGTCCTTTTGTCCAACAAGCAACCTGTTCTTTCACGCTTGAATGTTTCCTTTTTAAAAAGTCAGGACGTGTGACAGCGAGTTTGCTACTAGTTAAATGAGATTTTCATCAATTATTGACAAACTGTGGAAGCTTGGAACTGTGTACTTTCTTTTCAAACACGAGCCCATGTAACTGGAATACTCGGGGTAGGAAGCAAGGAAGCACGAGAAATTCATTCTTCCTTTCATGACTCAACCTTCACTCTTATTGGAGCAAGGTGGCACTTTTATTGTAGTAGACACTTTTTGCAGTCTTCAGGTAAAGTGCCACTTAACCAATTTTTAATTCGTAACTCGTTTACCCAAGAGAGGAAATCAAAAGCTGCACTTGCAGTGCTCCACTTCCTGCTATACGTAACAATTTTCCATTCTTCCCAATTAATTAACACAAGAACATTATTATTTACAGCTTCCAAGCATAACCTTTAGCTTTGCTGTAAAATGTAAGAAGGGAAGGAAGATAATTATTGCGAGCATGTTAGTTAAAAAAAATCGACAGAGAAAGAGGTATATACTAGTAACTGTAATAGCCTTCCTGTTACCTTTTATTTTGAGCTGTCAAACTATAACCTGTAATTATACCAAGGTAAGTTAAAAAGTTTGAGTCTTAAAGATACTTGAACAAAACTATATGAATTGTACGTAAATACAGAGAACGTGAGCCAGTGAGCTGGAATGGACAAAGTGAAGTGCTAATAAAGGATTATTTCCTTCAACGAAAGAATCAAGGAACAAACATGTGTTCTGTTTTGTCAAGAATGTAATCGGATTGCAGATTTAAAACTCGTATCCTTGTAGTAGTTAGTAGGCTTACGTCCATGTGCTTCATTTGAAAAAGTAGTAAATATATACTCTTTCATGAAATACAAACTTGGAAACTTCATTTTAATAACGTATCTAACTTTTAAACTGATACTCATAAGCTTGAAAGTCATTCTTCTTATTTACCAACTTGACCTCTTTCCTACCTGAATACCTATTTCACCTCATTTATGCTTTTTGTTACCAATTTCATACAGATTTTCCCAATAAACCATGATGATAGTTTTGAAAAATTAAAGACTTTGCTGATGGTATTACGGCAACTGAGGAAAAGTTGTGTAAGTGGTATTAAATCAAATTGTTTGCTGAAATTGTCGAGTCATCACTCAACCTGACGTTTCAGTCTAAAATTGCAAATTTGGTGGATGATGAGCAAAAAATAGTTGAGCCGTTGAAAATTTGATTTCACTTGGGAAATGACATAGGTACATTCACAAAGAAAATACAATATTTCAGTCAGTGGAGATTGGGGGAGGAATGTCAATTTTTTAGAAGAATGGTTTTCCAGGATTTTGCATTGTTAGCTCTTTTGACGGTAAAATCACCTAGATTTCATCATCAAAGTGACCACTCAAGAGTGTTCGTAGTGATGTCCAGTGGCCCGTTCCACCGTCGTTATTCCATCCGTTTCCCAACACAAGATAGATCAACATAATGCTGATGATGATGCTACTCCGGCTAGTTCACTGGAATCTAAATAAATTTTCCTGGGGACTTTTCCTGTCAACTGAACTGGGAAAGGATCTCTGCTTCATTTTCCTTTGATATCCAGGCACGCAAAAAATGATAGTGGATTTTTTCCTTTTCTCTTGTGGACTTCCAGGAAAGCAGAGTCGAATCGCGGATGAGCACGTATTATCTTAGAATATTACCGTAGCAGTGTATGCATTGTCTCTTGTTCTTAGCGTATTTTTGTCGTCAGGCAAATTCTGGAAGAAAAAGGCATGCATCGAAGCACATGATGTGATACCGCCAATTTTCTTATATCTTCCTTCGGTATAGAGATACCCCATAATACTTCCTGTGATGGTGCCCACTTGAGTTGGCATGCTTCTGTTGACTTGACATGAGCTTTTCCCATATATTAGCACTGTGACAGGAATTCCATCATCATCACGGAAAATAAGGAAAAATATATGGATCAGATTCGCCATCTGAGATGCTGCCATGAATACAAAATCCTCAAAATGTTCCCTTGCTTTCTCCATCATTTTTTTACTCTATCGTATCCACCTCAGTTCCTTCTTGTCTTTGTCGTTTTGTCCCACATTCATAAAAATATATCTGTATTCTTATTTGATTTGTTGGAGGGGGAAATGATAAAGCACGTCTGTGCAGGTTCCACCTAAAAAAATCTACAATTTGGTTTGAATTGAAATGCCATGTTCTACAAGTCCCACATGCATTATATAGTACAAGGTATTGTTAAACATAAGGTATAAATACACATCCCTTACCCGGATCCACTGTTGAATTCTTCGTTCACAAAAAGAACCAAACGCGGAAAGGCATTTACTATTTTTCAGCACTGTGTTTAATTGAAGTAGATCTGCATGGCTCCTGTCAAAGAAAAATAAAAATCCCATTGAGTATAATATACTTTGGAGCCACTAGAATAATGTAGTGCACATGAACACAAATGGATGAAAAGTACAACTTCCCATTCTTTTCAAAGACTTCTTGAGAGAAGCCTTTTCCTGAAACTGGGAAAAGTGAGAGGATGGATGAGTGAACAAGAGAAAATTCTTAATTTTTTGTATTTCTACTGTTGCAATGTAAAGGGTAGTAGTAGCGAGCGAATGATCACCATCATAATGTTTGAACAGTCTCATTTTCATTCCATATCGTCATCATCACATTTTTTAACTCCTCCAAAAAAGTGTGCAATTTTGCTAATAATATTCCGTCTCATGTGTCATTCCTTATTTTCTCGTTCTCATCTTACATTAAACGCAACTTGTACAACTATCTTGAAATCTTTTGCAGAGATTTTGGTTCCACGGTTTGCTCTCTGGGTTTTTCGCGTTTCATTTTTTTTCTCGACAAAAATATGACTCGCTAGTCTTTCCAGCATAACTTTGTTTCACTTTGCTTTTGCTCAATCTTATAATGTTGAGGATGGTGACACCAACATAATAAATGTATCACAAGAAAAGCTGTACACGGTTATTAAATCCCTTCTTTCCATAGCTTCTCTTCGCGAAGTGGAAAAGTAGTTGGTTCTCGGTAGATTCCTTCTTAAGCATATCCTCATCATTTCATCGTTTTGCAACACAATACGAACCTCTCCACGTTACCACATACATATTTGCACAGGATCCTCTCACGGAAAAAATATTTTCCCCACTTTACTGATTTCCTCTTTTTCCTTACTTTCAAGAGGAGAAAATCCTTCTTTTATTTCTTAAAAAGAACAAGGAAAAATATATTTAAGCTGACACTGTACACACAATTTCCTTTTTTCTCCTTTTCAGCCTTGAGGACAAAAACCCCGTTTGGCTCTTGGCTTTGTCTTGTCTTCATAAAAATATATAAAAGAACACAGGAGCGTCTCGCTCATTCCGTCTTTTCCAGCGTGAAATAAAGGGTACAGATGTTGCACAGGAAATTCCTCGCCGCTAACTACTGAACTACATAGAGAAATGTTGGATTTCTTAGGCACGGCTCCTGTGTCGTGCTACCAGCATCATTTTTATGAACAGATTTGCAATTTATTTTTTTCCCTTTCTTTTATCTTTCTCCGTAAAGAGATCAAAGTGAAGAGGAAAGAAGAAAGCTTCACTGACTTGGCTGACCCTTTTTTCTTCTCTTCAGTGATGTTGTGTATTATGGAGGTAATAATGGAACAAGAAAATTCTTCTTCGGTACTTTCGTGCGTTCCATATCTGTTCAAGAGTACTAAAGAAAGATCTGTGTTTCCTTTTCTTCTGATCCGATAATCCGTCCATTTTAATATGATCCTTTATTTGGAAAGCAGAATGAGGGGAAAATCTTAAAAGTAGAAGTTGAAGGAGTACACCAGTAGTGTGTGTGCTTTTACTCAAAAAAGGAGTGCAATTTTTGGCATTTGGCAATCATGTCAGTACTGAGCCTCTTGGATTTCCCTGTAATTTCCTCTCTTCCTTTCCACTTATATCTCAGCCTGAATGACGCAGTTTTTTCAACAACCAAGATCGAGCACAGTTGAAGCAGGAAGTTGGGTGCGAAGAGATCATTTTTCCATTTACTAAACACAGCTGGCACACGAAATGTGTATATAATACCGGTGAAAAAGAATTGAGGTGGCCAAGTGAAGATAGCACAAAGCAGGCGATACGTGAGCGCGGTTGAGTGAGTGACACACTCCTCTTGTGCAAAATGCATTTAGGATTTTCTGCGTTTGAGCATCACATCTTGATGATGATGATCATATAAGTTGAAATGAGATGATGGTGCTGCGTACGTACATATCGTTGCAACGAAAGTGTGCCGAGGAGAATAAGCCTTTATCAGTGAAACCGAGGAAATGACTCCTCCACATGCGTTCATTCATTCATTTCGTTCAGCAAACATATTGCCACTTACTATGTATACGGAAAGAGTATATAAAAAACTACTCACTACCTTGCGGCTCATCGTCGCTAATATTTAGTTTTTTTTTGAAAAAGCTTTTCATTCCGAGAGCAGAAGCAAAATAAAGCCTCTTTTTTATAGAGATGGTCCGTGAGAGGTGCGTTTTTGTTGGTGGCAGGCTTTGCTTGTCTGGCATCCATTGTGACTACAGCCACTGGAGGGAGTAAAACATCACGGAATTGAGTAGGATTTGTTGTTGTTTTTCTACCTCAGTTCTGTCACTCGTGATAGACAGTCTGGAGAAAATAAAGCTCCTTTTCACACACACGTCTTCACATGCACACACACACATGTAAGTATCAGCACATTTCAGAGGTTCTTCTGTGGAGTCATGCAATGGATGTTATTTTTGGCGGAGTTTGTAGGATTATGAAAAGAAGTCTTTTCCTTCATTTTTTGGCCAGTCCATTGAATCCCTTCACAGTAAGTGTTACTCCTCGACGACCCCTCCATATTAGTTTAGTTGCAGACACATTGTAGATAGTGTAAGTCTAGATTAA
>JAHZNF010004284.1:0-12435 GCA_027744215.1 Troglopedetes dispersus
TGGTAATTCATAATTTATTAAATTATTTGGTAAGTTTTTGTCAAAGTTCTTTGTTCATAGCCTAGTACTTTTCTACAAAAAAAACACGAAAACAAAATCAAAATAAAAAGAAAGAGTTTTGCGAGGTTGGATGACTACTGGCTCCCAATTTTTAAGCACTCTTCTGGATTCACAAATTGAGAATCACAATAGGTACCAGATTAACAAGAAAACTTGTAACTTCAAACGATATATACATATGTTATGTATGTAGCTAGTTAGCTGATTGCAGAAGTTTCTTCTGTAAATTCGACTTAGTTTTTATGCTGGATTTCATGGTTGAGAACAAAGAGGAGTCGAGTGCAAACTGCAAACCTGCATTAAAAAGTTTTACCTGATTTCCAAATACTCCGATGGAAGTTGCGGTTGATACTTGATCAGGCCCAAACCATACCGCAGCTAAAAGTGGAGGGATGCCGAGAATGAACGTCTGAGATACAGCCACAACTGTCTGCCCAATGAACGCCACATAGAAGAGGTTTGGTGACGTCGCACAAACTTTAATCCAGGAGCCAAGGGCTGTTCCCAACGATCCTATTATCACGCAGAGTCGGAGACCCTGAAATGTTTTAAATTTTGTAAAAAATTATTATGAGGGACATTTGTCACGTCCTCGGGTTCCAAATTAACGAAGTTATCAATGTAAATAATATCCTAATTCTTTTTCACGGTCTACAGCGCAACTATTCCCTTATGGAGTCACCACAAATTGCACACCATCCTTCAAATTTTTTTAAGACACAGTGCTCAAGTTTTTAAGTCATTTTTAACCGCTAATTTTTTCTCGTGAAACGTGTAGTTTGACGCAAAAAGGGTGTTTGAGACACCACTGAAACATTTTTCTAAGACACTTTTAATTTTGGTGCATAACTTTAAGAAGCGTCCTTATCGTTTCTCATTTCGTTCTTTTTTGTGCTTCTCGGGAAATAAAAAGCATAAAATTCATTAGGTGATACCTGGAGGCACTCCCATGTAATTTACGACAGGATACTTTTTATGTGTGTACCTACTTCACATTTTTAGAACGCAACTGTAAAGTGAACCAAACTGAATTAATAAAAGAAGCAGACTTTGGAGGCGAACAAACAACTTTTATTATATCTAACTCAGAGTTACTATGCTTCGTCTGAACACTGCCTGCATATAATGTGTGGGAAAAGTTTCACCATTCAATACTTTTATAGAGCTCATATTGACTGAGGCAAAATCAGTCAGCACAACATGTAAATAATATAAAGTTTGTATAGAATATTTACACGTTGTATTACATCATACCTTTTTCTCCAAGGGAATAGTTGCGGGGAAAATTAATGGAATATATGTGATCATATAAATCATCGATGTCATGTCCACCTAGAATAAAATGGAGAAGATGGTAGATTGTTGAAATATGATTTGCTTCCTCCTGAAATGGTATGCTTTCACTTACCGAAGACCATTTCGGTACAAAAAAAACTTGTTACAGAGGAACTGGTTGATTGAGATTCTGATTCTGCCTCATAAAAGCACAATCTCTCGCTCCATACTCCATATTCATAACGAAATGGTCTTTAGTGAGGAAATCATAGTATGTTGGAAGTAAGTTATAATTCAATAATCTACCATCTCTTCGGAAACTCCGTAGAATTGGGCAATGACGCCGGTGATGATGGAATGTACTTGTATACTCTGCAAGGGTTCTCTGGCTCTTCCAAAGTGTCCACTGGAATGCTGTCATCTCCTCCGCCCAACTTCTTGTCTCCGTTGATTTCATTTGTGATGAACGAAAGATTCGCTGGCTTATCTGGTGTTGAAGGTGTCGACATGATGATGAGGATTTCGACGGGGACGAATTTATTACTTCTTCTTTTTTTAGAAATTCACGAGTTCACTGTCACTATTTTTTGAAAAATTGAAAAAACAGAACTATGTCAAAAATCAATTTTGCTGAAACTTTAGCATAAATGCATGAAGTTGTCAATGACGAGGATTAAAAAATCGAAAGCAGAAATCAACTATTTTATGTAGTCATTTGTCAAAGGATCCGTACGTGGTGTGCCTCTCGCAACATTAATCGTTTTGAAGGAACTCTCCGTACAATGTGTTAACATTAACAATTTAGGGAAACTATTTTTCTAGTGCATGCTCAATCCTCATCAATCAAGGCAAGGTCTCAGTGCAATCCACATTTTTCATTTATGCAGTGCTCTCCCATTCACAGCATGGCTCCTACTGACTGACTCTCTGGCTGCGTAACACAACTGATGGAAGTTTAGTTTAAAATTGATGTCGATGGTTTTTACATGGCACATATATCTTTAAGTATATTACAGCATCCCAAACTAAACACTATTTATAATGAAGATCCATTCATATTGGACAAATAATAATGGCAGAGGGTTTTTTGCTACATAATATTGCTTTTCCTACGTAAGAATAAGTTCATTGTGTGACGGATACAGTAGACAAAATTATTTTTCAGTCTTCCGATATCATCATTATAAATGATATGATATATGCAGCTATCTGTAAATGATTGCAAGCAATGCACTCAAACGGACTACAATACTAAGTGTTCTTTCCACAGTTGCTAGAGCCTAATCTGGAGCCATATGAAGTAGATGGCTAAATGAAGTAAAGTTAGATAAGTCCGCACTTTTCATAGCTTTGACCAAAGCAGTTGGCGAGAATTTATGTGACGAGCTGACACGGAGCAATTTGCAAAGTAGCAGTACTCAGCACTGTCAGCACTCTTAAATCACAGTTTACACAGTGCTCTCAACTGCTCTCTTAGGAATTTTATTGAACTTGACAAAATGATGGAGCACAGCATTGGCGTTTGGGTGCCATAAGTTTTCACCGCCGGGTGCACGAGGAACAACATTATTGGGAAATGAGTCCACCCACACCACAGTTACGTTATAATTTAGCTCAACTCAACTGCTGTTGATAAATGATTGTATCCCTCCAGATTAGTATTTTATGGCTAGTCTGCAACTTGGGTACTGCTATTGGCGAGCAATTAATTCACAAAACAAATCCCAGCAGACATCTATATCTCCATAAACTACATAACAGGACCAAAGCTTGTGCAGAATTATTTTATTAGTTGATGTGAACTTGACTGTCTTTGTTCGCTCGATTTTTTAATCACTGTGAAATGGGATTCGATCTGGTCTGACAAATAGTTTATTTTGGATTGTTGTTGTTAGATTACAGATTGAGCAGGGTTAGCGTTGACAGATTAGCTACCTCTCTGGGTGTTTTCGCTGCTTGAAAGCCAGTTCCTCCTGGCTTAACCATATCACCCACGACTCACATGTTATAGCTCCTATCACGCAGGAGGAATGTGACGAATGGACATCTCCAAAACGCTTGGCAAAACCTCAACGTTCCAGGTTGTGAGTTGACAACTGACAATGGACGTTGAGAGATTGAGCGAATTTAGTTCTTTCACGATTGATGAGCGAGCGTTTGGAATTGAGCAGTGTTAATGTAAAATGTATGTACCTATGTGTGTACATGGAGCAGACTCCAATCGTATAAATGGCGTGCATTGTCGGTAGTGCAGCATTGTCTTGTCACTTTTATCGTTAATTATGCAGTAGAGTAGTTAACCACTTGACGTTTGCTAAACTTTTCTAGAGTCTGCTCTCAAACGAGTTTGCAATAATAAATTATTCATGAACACTTACTGTGATTACGGTTTTCGGCACTTCTATGGTGCAGATGAGGAGGAAAATGAAGAAGCTTACGTTAAAAAGAAAAGGAAATAATATGACCAAAAAAACGCTACTACTACAATAATGTGGTTTCTGGATCGTGTCTGGCTTGAAAGAAGTTTCTGAGTGGTAGTTGGGGATTCTGTAGGCGGGTTGATCTAATTAAATAAATTAGAGACTCCTTCCAAGCAAATCTTAGAGAATAATCAAAGTTTCGGATACTCTCAAATCAACGTCCTTCCCCTTATCTGTTTTAAAGTAACTATGCAGGCACGGTTATTACAATGACAGTTTTGTTTGACGATTGTTTTGCTACCAATTTGATATTTATAACTTGAGAACTCACGCTTCAAAATTATATGCAGGTATGAAAACTATGTAAAATGAGATGAAGGGCAACAATAAACTGGAGCCCAAACAGCCTTTATGCTAAAGAGTAGTGAAAACATAACTACCACCGACACTAGTTTTAAGATCACGCATAAAAAATTATAGTACTTCCATTGGGCCATTATGCTTCCATTTCATCTGATACAAGTATATTATGGATTAGGACAGAGGGAAGATACTGCCGTGTAGCAAAGAGAGACGATAATGTAAATTTTAAATGATGGCCTACTAATGTAAATGAGTGTAAGCCCATCAGTCTTGGCTGAATTGGTTGTTGGATTAATGAGAACAGTTACATTGATGGCACGTTTTATGCGATGAATTTAGCAAGTGTTGATAATAGTAATGACTCCTTTCCGTACATGTTATGCGACTATTCCACATCAAGCAACCCACTTTTATCATATTTCCTCTCAATTAATGGCAGCAATTGTAGATGATATTATATTCATTTTAATAAGCGGCCGTTCTGAGATAATGGCAAATTGCCTTTAAATTGGTAATGATTTGTTAGTTAATTCAGATTGTCAGAAGGAAACACATTCATTTATAGATCTGTCTTCTACCATCCACACAGTCAAGGATAGATTTATTCCCCTTTCACAATGGTAAAAAGAAGGCTACAGACTAACAGGAAATTGTTTTTCATGTGTGGTACATGAAGTCTCGTTGGAATTTTTGCATTCTTGTATTAGAAGGTAAAATTTCATCTTGGTTGCGTAGGTCGGATTTCTACGTCTGCCTTGCTTTGGAAGATTATACATGAAATGTCTCTGCATTTTTGTCTTGTACGGTTTGAGATTGGTCCCACTTTCCACATGTCGAGACGGTGCTTATTGTAAAGGTTAGGCATCTATGAAAGAACGTTTAAGGATGAGTACCCACACTTATACGCATTACACAAAAGCGGGTGATATCCATTTTCCAAAATATAAAAGTCTTTTCAGCAAACTGAGGAAAGAAATTGCTTTTTCTCTGTGTACATTTCACCTTACAACACAGTGTTTTCAAGAACAAAGGCTTCGAGCTCTTCAATTTTTTAAAAATATTTTTCATGTGGCTTCGCCTCACCGATGAAAGATTTTCCTTCTAGTGAGTATGAAAAAAGAAGGGAAGATGCATCAAATATAAAGTTCCAGTTTTGTGCGCTCCAAGGAATGTTGTATGTGACGCTTGTTTTTTCACCCTCTCAATCAACTTGCAACTGACGCGACGTTTAATACATACACCTTTGGTATAAATGCTTCATGGAGTATCGATGTGCAGGTTACGTGCTCCGCACATAATTTAGTGATACGAAAAATTTTCACAAAGACAGTCACTTTCTTCATATAAAAGCACATTATGCATTACCTATATTTCTATTGGCTGAGGTCCCTTTGGCATACTAAAAATAATACTAGATTCCCTCCCAACGAATTGGGGAAAATGTTCAATTTCAACTGAAATCAGAAAATGTAATGGAGCAGTTGGCCGTTCTGAGCACATTAAATAAATTCTTTTCACATAAAGTTGATGGCTGATGGTCACGAACAATGTCAGAGAAGAAACCAATAATAGAGCGAGGTACACAATCCAATTTATCCTTTCTTCGTGGGAAACACCAACTAGGAACGACGAAGAAAGGTAAACTCACTCATCAGTACATACATATATGAGGAGAAATGCGTCAGCATTCAGCATAGAGTGGAGACGTGGAGTCTGCACGACTTTCTTCCTTACGGATTTGATAAATGGATGATGCCACTTCATGCCTGTTGACTGTTAAATCATAATGACGATGACGGTTTAGTGCGAAATGTTTCGTTAATATTACACATGTATCCGCTTGTCATATGAAGGAAGTGACACAACTCAGAACAGCAGAAACTTAATCCCTTGATTGAATGCTATATCAACTTTATGTCGACTACTCCAGCTTTTACTAGTGTTGCCGGATAAACGTTCTTCTAAATTCTTCAATCAGTGGGAAAGATTTTTTTCTTAATTTACAAGTAACACTTTCACGTCAATTTCTAGTCTAAGGTCACTAACCACCACTTCATCTTGATTAAAAGTTGAAGTGGCACATGGAAGTGATGCGTTCACAAAGGAAAGGAGAATCTTTGTTTCATACATACAACTCACCGCAACTTGGTTATCTCGCCAAATTATAGAATTTCTTGCTATAGTATGCTCACCTATCGTTTAATTCTTTGCTGTGTAGTTACCTATTAATGTGGGCAATTGCTGTTATTGCTCGTTCAAAGAATACAAATTGTATTGTCTATGTCTGAAGCAATATAAAAGTTCAATTTAAAACTTAATTGTAAAATTTTCAGAACGAACTATAGCTAAGAGTCAAATGGGACCCTTCTTTATTCTTCCGTCGCTGATAAAAATAACATGAAATGTCTACCCTCACTAACTCAAAATTATTAATTTATATTAGATTTATTTATTTTTATTAGTTCCAAACGGTTGTAGGTTGTGAGTTTTTGCGATGGCTTTTGCTAATATCATTCTTGACTCATAAAGAAGTGAGATAATGAACGAGGGATGGTTTGTGCAAAATACAGTACAGTACTAAGGAAGAATGCAGAGATTAACTTGCAAGAAGTGCTTATAAATTAAAAGAAATTAATAACTCGAAGGTTTGCTCTTAACAAGAATTATAATTAGTACAATCCTCGAATCAATTTGATGAAAAATCGTTTTTGTGAACTATGAACTCATACATACATAAAAGAGTATCACCAATCGACTTTCATGGCTAACCAGACCAGAAGTAAAGCATGCTCCGCTGATGGTGCGTGCATTTTTCACGATGATTCCTCAATGCTATCAAATCATCAGACCTGGACGTATTGCATATTAATGATGCATAACTTGTCAGCCTTCATGCACTATTAATTTCAAGTTCAATAAAACAAAGCTCATATCATATTGCATGGAGTACGTTTACTCATTGTTAGCAGTTTTGTTTATTGCCCTATTGGAGTCACTCTTGTTTCCAAGATAAGGGAATCTTTGTCGTGCAGCACTGATTTGAAGATTTTGAAGAAAGGAAATTGTACGAAGAGGCAACATGAAAAAGTGGTTAATATTATGACAATTTCCTAAACTAAGCATACTGGAGAGCGTGTGTTACCCCAGGACCAGCTTCATGTGTAGCAATTAATACTTTATGACAGCAATAACTTCCGTTATCGAACTTTTATGACCATTACTTTACCGAAGGTCATGCCGAAATATTTTCCCACTTTAATTATCTCTTGCCATCAAAGTAACAATCATAATATTCAAGTGGTTCATGTGAAATTGGTACTTGCAGGTTAGTTACAAAGGAGGTTAGCCCACATAACATAAACCCGAATATTATGCTTAGTTGAACTTGAATGGAACATTATTCAATTCAGTACGTTCGCCATGAGCACAATAAATATGACTGTAATTGTGGCGAATCAGATGACAGGTGGAAAACAGAACAAGCGTATTTGTTCAAATTGAATTTTTATGCGTTACCTAACGTGCGTAAACTGCAAACTAGACACATTTGAATGAAAATATGAGTACAAGTATGAGAAAACGAAAAAGCAGCAGCGTTGATTGAGTCATCCTGTCACACATAATTATGCAATGACACACAAAGAGCATACATGGCAAATGCGCTACTTAAATTGCAATTTGCAATCACGAGCGACCTGGAGCAATCGAAGTACCTTCGCACAGCAAAAAATCACTATGTATTTTATTCAATACAAAAGTACATACGACGGAATCGGGAAGCTTTAGCCGTCAACTGTCAACCGTGTACCATTTAATCAGAGAAGTCCTTCCATGAAGAATGACCATTATGAATTATTATTACACAATTATAAAATTTTGTTTGACATTGCATATATAGTCCACAGTAATTACACTGATACACAACAGTCTTCATGGAATTTTCCGAATGGAATGTTTGTCGATTAAACAACGAATGTTGTGGATAAATGGATGGGATCAGGTAAATATTCCATACTGTATTTGTCAAACGCCTGTGCAATAGGACTGAGGACTCCTAACGAATTTGATTTTCTCCATGTTACAATTACCAATTTCAGAATGACACCTGGGTTATTTGTGAATGCACGTGCTACAAAGGGGTAAAGTTCAAAAACCGATTTGTGTAAAGATATTCGAGACTCCAACACATTATTATGGATTTTGTATTTAGGGTTGAGCATTTTCTGTTTACAGCCATTTTCATTATCTTTTGTGCTAATGCACCGTGATTGAAAAAAATCCTGTGGGTAAGTTACTTGAGTTTAATATTAAAGATTACAAGACAAGGCAAACACTACGCGCGAGAATTTGACATTCAAAAACCGCTTGGCATTAGAACGCGAATGGTTCTACATAAAAGTTTCAAATTAAATTGTGTCATAGATTAACTTGCCTTTTCAATTTTTCATCACTCAAACTCAATATTATAACAATTTATTATGATTGGTTAAATGGCTAATATTTACGAAAGTCATTGCACATCAAATTATGCAAGTAGCTATTGTTTATCTTTCGTGTTTACATAAAATACATCCGCATCTGTACCGGTGGTGGGGAACCTGATTAAAAATCAGTAAATGCAATTACACACCAAGAATGTGTGATGTGAAATCTGTCACGAATTCCTTTTTTAGCCCAAATTAGATAGCAGAGAATATCCTGCATTCATGATAATGATGATAATGACTACATATGAAGGTGAATCATTATTTGAACACATGGAGTCGATTTTTGCTCATATAAATAAATTCATTGCCTTTATTTCTTTTTAAAATGCAAACTACTGTTTATGAATTACAATTTACCTAGTCAGCAAGAATTAAGAGCATAAAACTATTCACACACATATCATAAGAAAGACGTTTATTTAGGTTAAAAAAGTTTAGACTTTCCACTCCACTTATATTGAGGGTACAGTGAACGCAGATAAAATCAAATACGTACTTACTTACGTCGCCAACTTTCGTCATTTTATGTCATCCACTTACTCGTATGTCATTGAATGATGCAAAAAATATTGAAGTATCATACTTAGAATACACATTACTATCCGTGACGATGACTGCCTCTTATTGAAATCGTTATCTCCTTATAACTCAACTCAAAAGCTAAAAGGAAATGTAACTTGATCCCCGAAATGTGAAATGTGATCCAATGTCTACCTTACCATGTGCTTGAAAAATGTACTTACTCTTCTCTTTTGCATATACAGAACATTCAGAAGAATGGTTCGGATTTACATTGACATAACGTACATACTGGTGCAACTCTAGCAGACGATATTGTTTCGGACCAACACGTGCAGCAGTACACCTCTCTTCTCGCAACTCATTTTTCTTCTTCTTGGAAGTACATTATAGGGACATGTTCCAAATCCAACCATGAACTGTCGGTGTTTTGTATTGTATTTTGTGCATTAAGAAATGAAACTGGCTGAGATATGTCAACATTTTTTCAATTTTGCTGTATTTATGCAAATTTTTAAAATTAAAAAATAGCAAGCCTTGTTAACATAAGTATAAGATATGATTTACCATTTAGAAAGCGTTGTTCGCCACCGGTCGGGAAAAGATCTTGAATGTCAAGTATCCAGATCTGTTTGCAGACTCCAGTTTAACACGATCTTGATAAAAGTCTTCTTGACACCTTCCCCACACATCACATTATACAACTGAAACTGTAGTCACCCTCACTTAACTTTAACACTATGTAAAATAACTTACGGCACAGACTGTGGTTATTATTATTATTATCTTTTATCTGATTGGATGAAGTAAGTTCTACGTTTGCCATAAGATTACAACTCACTGACTAATGACTTTATGTAGACTTTAGCAAATTTTATCTCCAGCCATTACATGTGTCAACTGATTCATCTTATTGTCAATTGCTTGTGTAGGTATACAATAATGTTAGAATTAATACAACATGCACCTGTTGTGATCTTGTTAAGCCAGCTGCTTAACAATATCTTTTCTTTTACATGAGCAGTTGTATTTAGCTTTGTGGACTCTGTTTGCTGTCTATATATTCTGCTATATTTAGTGATTAGAGGACTTACTTCCTGATTATTGTGCTTCAAATAAAATAACAACTGAACTAAACGTTTATTTGACTCACTAAAATTATACACACTAAAGAGGTTAAAAGTGAGCAAAGAAGAACAAACTCAAATTGGATGATGATAACCTCAACAAAATGAGAAGTGCAGTGCAAGAAGAAGAGTGCAAAAAATTGGTGCTAAAAACGTGCAGTGAGCTCCTCGCTACAGGAAAGTCTGAACCGAAATGGGCTCCAATAAGTGAAAGCAAGAGATGTTATACATAAGTAGGAAGTGCCGACTCCTGCCCACTACAATCCGTTTTTTCTCAGGATGAAGCACTGCGTTCGAATGTGGCAGTGGATACGGACTCGTAGTTTTGAAGAGGCGAAGAGAAGAGTCCTGGAAGCAGTCGACATTATCGCATCCTTTTTTTAAAGTAGAATTAAGTGATAGCGGGCTGAGGGAGTAATAAAAATGAGACTCCAAAGAAAATATCTATTGGAAGTGGAATGGTTAAAACATGATCCAACGGAGCTGGAAATACAGAAAAGTACTTTCAGAGAAAACGATGGAAGAAGGCTGCGGTGCAAACAAGTCGTCACTTCGACGTCGACGACGAAGCCAACGTTCCAGAACGCCTTTTCTTTTCTCCCTCAGTTTTTTAAAAACTCACTGCGCAAAGTTATATCAGACTGAGGAAATTTAGATGGAATATTTCAGGATAATTTTTACATAATATAATCATGATTGTGAGAGGTTGTGTAATTTTAACTTTACAAACATTTTTTCAAAGATGTGATTCATTTGGCATATTGCACGTCCGTGTACTTTGACATTGTGATATTAAGTTGCTTCATAGCTAGTTCAATTAATTTGTAAGATTATTTTAATGGAAACACGTCGTTCAAAGGAAAAATTCTATCACTACATATACGAAAAATAAATGGTGACCAGATCTACTACTGAAATGACGTACATATACATGTATTGGCTGGCAATTTACGATTGGTGTAATATTTACAGTGTCATTCTCGTTCCAACATAAAATATTATTTCCGTTTTTTTGTATTCACTACATTTACTATTTTGCGCAATTTTTTTTATCTCATATTGACAATACAACAAACAATGTTGTACTCCACTTCCTCCGTGGAAAATGCCTTACCACTTCCTGAATAAAGATGTGGAATCTCAATTTTCTGCAAACTTTGTAAAGGCTGCGCTTCAACATTTTGAATAGAAATGTATAGAATAGCTTTCCTTTTATAAAAAAAATGTAACAGCATAAAGAAATTGTATGTAGGTATCTCAGTCTAATGTTTTGTATATGTATAAACCTGATAAAACATATTTTACCAATGTTCCCAAAGCTGATGAACGCAGCAGACATTTTTCTACAAATATATGTATGCGTCCATGCTTATGTATTTAAGACAATTTATTCCGAGATCGGTATGTTTCGGAAAGAATGTATTGCGCAATTATTTGTTGTACGGAGCGGAGTGATATAACAGTATTGTAGAGAGTGGAGATTGGAGATGTATTTACGCGAGTTATGAATACAAGTAGTGTTCCAGTGTGTGTGAAAGATTAAATCATAGTAATATGTTCCCGTAATCGGAATAACCTCTGCACCACAACCACACGCATCTGCAGTTAAAATATTCGTAAATTGTATTTGACAATTTGATGAAAGTAAGTTTCACAGACATTCAAATTACGAATAAATACTTATTTACACTTAAAAAACTGTAAGAAGGTTTTTGAGGTCAATGACATTTTTCGTCATTATCGGTGTTCTCTTCTGGACTGAATTTTATTTGACCTTTTACGGATTCCACATGAGTCCAAACTATACACATATTTACCAGAAAATATCGGTTTGTGATATTGTGAAATAAGAAGAATTTTTGTAATCCAATCCAAACCCGAAGATCTAAAATAGACTAATACAACCGAAGACGAAATTCATCACTAGATATTTGCCTTGCACACTAATTCACTTTATGAAGCTACGTGGTAACTGAAAGTACCGCAAGTAATACCAATTCAAAACGGAACTGAAAACTTCTTCTAGTACTATCAAGATTTTATGCCATTATTCAACAGACGCTCATGAAGAGCTCATGCTAATAATTTTTCATACTTCGGCACGCATCCAAATTTTCACCGTTGCTTGAGATCATGAAAGTGCATGTAAACCAGTGACCGAAAGGAGTGGCACTGTCGAAAAAA